>JASDQU010882103.1:541-28078 GCA_032191745.1 Picea mariana
AACCTGGTACATATAGTACGTCCTTCATCTTCAATGAATTCCCTGAATTCAATTTGTGGTTTGATTCTCCCACTCCCTTGATGGAATATTGGTAATCATCTCCAAGTATCACTTTCTGAGAAAACTTATTTTCTGAGATACAAGAGAGAATGTTTCTTTGTCCCATCATGTGCTTGGATGCACCACTATCAATGAGCCAAGTGTCCTCTCCAGGTGTTACAGATCCTGAGAGGGTCGAGATTAAGACATAGTCTTTGATCTGCTCTCTTATCATCTTTGCGGGTAGCTCTTCATCTTCGACTACATGGGCATGGTGCCTCTTATGTTTTCTCTTGTATTCTTCTCGTCTGGCTGGACAAAACTTCGCAATATGTCCCATCTTGTCACAATGATAGCATTGTATAGATGAGTAGTCTCTTTCCTTTCGTTGTCTTTTCTTCTGAAATCTCCTTGGATGAGATTCTTTATGATTGAATTTGTTTGACTGGTAAGGCTCTTTATGAGTCTCCTTTTGGAAGTAGGGTTTCTTCCTTCCTCCTTTGGTGTGAGTAGTTAGGGCTTGATCATCATTTCTTGCTAGTAACGCTTCACGATTCGCTATTCTTGTTTCTTCTTGGATGCATTCTTCCCATAGACTATCAAACTTCAGTTTCTCCGTTCTGGCACATATCGTTTGGATGAATGCATCCCAAGGTCTTGTGAGACCATTTAGGGTCGTCATTATGAGTTTGTCTTCATCTATGGTATCTCCAATCGCTTCTAACTGTTCTTTGAATTCTGAGATTCTGGAGAAATATTCCTGAATTGTTTCTCCTTTTTGCATCCTTGTGTTCTTCGGTAGAGTTCTTAGATTCATCTTCCGGTTTATGTTTTTTCCTTCATACAGTCTGGTCAAGGCATCAAACATTTCTTTTGGAGTCTTCTTAGATGACACATAAGGAATTAAGTGGTCTTTGATTGAATCTGCAATGATTCTTTTGGCCCTGATTGTGTCCTTTTAATGCTTGGCTTTTTCTGCAGCATCGTCGGGTTCCGGAATTTCTCCTTTGATAAATTTTGCTAGGTCATTCTCTTCAAGAATGAGGCCAATCCTATACTTCCAGGCACGGAAGTTTTCCACTCCTAGCTTGTCAACAAGTTTAACGCTTGCAGACATCCTTTACCTGGAGCTAGGAAAATGACCAAAAAAAAATGAAAGTGCTCAAAATCAAATTCTGAACTTACCAGGAGGTGCGCTTGGCTGAGGCGAGTAGCCTAGTGTGTTTGGATTTGAGGAAATCCAACTTTTTCTCCTCCAAACTTGATCTGCGAATTTCTGGACTGGTGCTTCTGGTTTTCTAGTACCTCTGCTACTCTGGTACTTCTGGTACACTGGTTTTCTAGTACTTCTGGTACTTTGTGAAACCAGGGTTTCACTTTCTGGGAGATCCAGCCACTGAAAAGGTGCGTTGAGAGTGCCAAAGTAATCCTTGGGGGAGGGCGCACTTTTCTAGATGGTTTTAGGGTTGAAAAGCTTCACCATCAAAAAGCCCTAATTTGCATGTACGGCAACAGTGACGTTTTTCACTCTTGTGAAAGATGCTCTCTTCAGCTTGGCTTTGATACCATGTTAATGTTTAAGCCATTATTATAGTTCTTTGCATTTCAATAAATAACAATAGCATAATACAAGATCACTGAGAAATACACAATCACAAGAGAGACAGCATTTATCCTGGGAAACCCTCTAGGGGAAGAAAACCCAGCAAAACATCCTTATTATAGATAGCCAATACAATGCCAAGAGATAACTCAAACTAATACAGAAGATCCTCTCCCAAAAGATGCGCCACTCTCTCTCCTTCTCCAACTGCAGTTCCGAAACTTGTCTCTTAATGAGCAAGTGAGGTGTGTGTCTAAGTGAGGCGCTAGCCTCCTTATTTATACAAGACTGGCACGTGTGAAGTGTCTCTTCACTGGCAAGGCCAACTTCTCCAACTGGGTGGTTATAACCACCTTTATTATATTTCGAGGCCTCTTGATATATTCTGGGGCCGACTTCTTCTTTTGCTTTTTACAATTACATTATGACCAATCCACAAAAGGGGATTTGATCCTTTTACAATAGCCGACATGATCAATCCACAATGGGGATTGATCCAATGAATAATATATCAAATAATAATAAGAATACACTTTGCAGTTACATTATTTTAACAATGAGGCCAGGAGGGTTTGGAAGAAGGTCGTGAGGGTTTTGTGGAGGATCGTTGGTGCTTTAGGAGGCTCGTTGGGGTTTCTTGCAGGGTTCAATCCCCTTCTTTTACAAGGTCGTGAGGCTATATTGCCTAAGAGGAGCCGTGGAGGCAGTGGAGGAGGGTCGTGAGCCCATCTCTTGGCATTTGGTGGGTTCGATCTCCATTTGGCAGGATCGATCTTGGTTGGAGAAGGCAGCGTGAGGCTTAGAGAGCCCTTGGAGCAGTTCAACATCATCTCTAGAGAGGGTTTTAATGTAATGTCCCTTTCCCAGTGATGGGTTCTATAGGGAGCGACTTAGTAGTCTATATGCTCCCGTAGACTATAGTCGAGACAAAAAGGGGAATAACACCTCTAACTAATGTCATTCACCAAAATCTAACCTGAAAGTGACATTAAAGAGGAAAAAGGAGGTTTAAGTGACTTAATTAATTATTGAGGTAAAACTTAGGGAAAAAGTCACTTAAGCGATAAAGTGAACGTCTAGTTAGAACAAAAAGGAGGTTTAAATGACTTAAGTGAACATTAAATCACAACTTAGGAGAAAATTCATTTAATTAAGTGAACAGAGAATTAGACGAGAGGAGGTATAAAGGGAGAAAAGTCAATTGATCCGGATTTAGGAGTGGAACGAACTGATTAACAGACTGAATACAATAAACACAGAGATATGAAGAATAACACAAATATCCAGTGAACAATATCTTCTATTAAATAATGAAATAGGCTGAAACTGTAAAAATTTAGAACTGAAACACTGGCTCGAATGGTGGTAGCTATCTCTAAGAAGAGATGTGGCTGCTACGCACACCCGTCTGAGCAGAATAGATTACAATGAGGCTCCAGAGGCCTTTTTGATATTACTCATGAATGCCAAAACCCTAGACATCCAAAAACCTAACCCTAGAAGGTGAAACGCCAAAAGTCATGTGGGCCCTATGGGTAAGTTGGTGTAATTTGGTACCTCAACTTCCCATGGTCGTAACTTTTGCATACGACCTCTGTTTTAGGCGCGTGATAGCCCGTTAGAAAGGTCTTTTAGAGAACTACACATTCCGCAGTCAAACTCAAACTCCATCTATAGTTTGACTGTGGCGAGCCAAAAAAACAACGTTTAGGGCCCCAAAACAGCCCTGGAAGTACAGCAAGATGTGCTGACATGAAAACATACAAAATAAGCCACTTGGATTAGGCAAGAGGCCACTCATATCCACCTGGAGAATGTGTGGGGTTTCAGACAGCCCCAGAAGTGTAGAACCCACAATTACAAGATTGAATACAATAACTACGAATGCGCGTAGCAGCCACATCTCTTCTCAGAGACAGCTACCACCATTCGAGCAAGTGTTTCAGTTCTGCAGTTTTACAGTTTCAACCTATTTCATTATTTAATAGAAGATATTGTTCACTGGATATTTGTGTTATTCTTCATATCTCTGTGTTTATTGTATTCAGTGTGTTAATCAATTCGTTCCGCTCCTAAATCCGGATCAGTAATGTGTAGTTCTCTGAAAGACCTTTCAACCTAATTGGGCATTTTGTTGATTTGTGAATTGGAAAACATGTTTCGGAGAGGGGTCGACCTTCTATTGTTTTGTGGATTTTTGGAGGAAACCACCTCCCGAGACAAGTTTCGATGTTGAGAGACACACCCTAGCCGTCGGAAGTACCATTCCAGTGCTTCATCGAGCTTCATCTTCATTCTACAGCAGCATACAGGCACAGAACAGACTAGTGTGCACCTCACCAGAGAGGTGTGTGGGGTTTGAGGGCATAGATTGGGGTCGCTAGGCCCAACCAAGGTGAATCAAGCAAAATCCTTCCGACCCAATGAAGAGGAGACTAAGGCGCTTCCATTGAGACAGTTATCATATTATTCCGCCGGGTAAAACATACAAATCGTGATATCCAATTGAGGGAAGTGCACAGGGGTTGAGGGAATCCATCCGGGGTTCCGATAGATCAGCAGAGGGTCAGATCTGCAAGCAACAGATAGGGGAAGTGTACTAGGCAGCAGGGCGACCGTTCTGAGACAGTTTTCAGGTCGATCTGACGAGTCTAGCCACCAGGGCGAGATTCCTAGTCTTCAGCAGATCCGGCCACGCATGCAGTGGGTCTTTAGTGCCGACCATAGATCCGCCTATCTCTATTGTTACGGGTACTTTCTTTAGTGTTTTGCATTGTATTCCGGCTAAGGTCATTCTCTACGAGATCTAGCTGAGGTTATTTCCTTTATTTTCTGCATGCCATATTGTAATTCTTGTTATTTTACTTAATAAAGCTATTTAGTTGTTCCTAGTTCCAAAAAAATCACATGCATGGTATAAAACATATAAACACAATAAAAACGCAGCCAGAAACCTTTTAAAATACATCCAGAAACCCCCAGAGTATCAGATCTGCAGCCAAATCACCAGCATAGCAGTAGATATCCAGATCCAAGGGATTTGGGATATTTCATTAAAGCTAGGCGTTAGCCTTTCTGCAGTTTAGGAGGAGGACGCATCATCTATTTTGGAGGTTGTGGCATTATTCCAGGTTTTGGCTTGCACATTGTTGTGTTTCATTGATGTACTGCAGTTGCCATAGCAGCCATTGGAAACTTGTTATTGTTGTGTTCGGAGGTTCCATTCATAATAAAATCCCCCCTTATTGTTTCTACTATTTCATGTGTACCTAGCTTGCATGCAATGTGTTTGAAGAAAGTCATTTAATAGAATGTATGCAAACCGTTTGTAGAAAGTTGACAACCAAATTATAACATGGAAACATATGTAATGCAAACTGTTTGACAAAAGCACACAACCAAAAACAGCATAATTACACAAAATATCATAATATCCCAGCCTAGCGCACTTGGGGATATTACAGCTTATGCTTATGTGTTTTTGTATTCCTTAAATAGCGTTATATTTCAAAAATATCTACGAGAACATATAATTAATCTTTTATATGTTGGTTAAAATCTGCTCCTAGCTAGGATAGGTTAGATTAGTTTGCATTTTTTGTACACAGGATATTAGCATGTTACATTCTGCATTCCATAACCATCCCCTTATTTTAGGTAATGGTTGTCGGGCCAAAATCCGGATGTGTTTCCTATCCCAAACGGTGTGAAGTCTAATGGGCACTTTACACCAGGGAGTACCCCTGTCTGTTAAAGGGTCACTTTGCCTGCATCAACATGCTAGAAGAGAACCGGCCTAAAGTGAGAGGAAGGGTTATTGTGGTGACAATGGGCAGACTTCTTGATTTCCCCTAGGGTTGCACTTGTGTTTTAGGGCTTTACCACTTGGAGTGAAAGTTCGGGAGGTAACAGGGAGTTTAGAAGAATAGAACCATGCCTACGATGTTACACTAAATTTCAGCTTACAAAGTTCAAGGGGGAGCAGTGGACAGGTTTTGTGGGCAACTAGAGAGACCTCCAAAAATTTTGATAACCGAGATAAAGGTTATAACGTAATTTATTTTTACAAAAAGATAAAAGTACATTTATAAAATTTAATATATACAATCAAATAATTAGAAATATAGGCATTGCAACATCTACTTACTAATACTTACTTCTGACCTGTTCCTTTTCCAAAGAGGTCTGGAAAGAAGTTAGAAGCATGACAGGGATAAGGAATGCATAGGAAGGAGGAAGCACTGAAGAAGCCTTCAATTCTTGGTATACAAACAAGGACACAGAAGATGAGAGTGCTGCCACTCCATATAGCATGGGGAATATGGCTCGCTAGAAACCTGAAACTTTTCTAAGGACAGGAGACACTTCCCCTTAAATGTGCATTTCAATTTCTTAATATACTAAATGCTTATTCGCAGTGTGAGGAAAAACAAAAAAGACCGAGCAAAATAGAAGAAGTCGTCAATATGAACATTCCTTGAGCATACTTTGATGGTGCCTCTCATGGGAATCCTCCAGTAGGAAGCTCTGGAGGAATCTTGTATCTTTCCTCAAATCACAGCATAGCTTTCAAAGCTGGCATTGGGCAGAAAACTAATAACTAATGTGAACTAATGGCTCTCAAATTAACCCTACAATTGGCTCAAGAATATGGTGTTACACAACTACAAATTTTTGAAGATTCTTACTAGTTATCCAATGGATTTGAAAGGAAGCATCTCTCGTAAATTTTACATTACAACCACTTTTTGATGATATACAACAGCAGATGACGGCCTTCTCACCCATTTCTTTGTCTCGTTTATACAGACAGGAACAAAGTAGCAGATAGCCTTTCAAAAGAGGCATTGAGGCTGGAGTGCGGTCCCCAGACCATTTCTGTCTTTAAGATGGGCACACACTTGATCTCCCTCATGCACCATGGATATAATTTACTTTTTTCTAACAGTGGACAGATTGCAGATTTGCCTTTTGAAAGATGTATTTTTGTATATTTTTTTCCTTTAACTTTTAAGTCATGGAACAGCCATACGTTTATGAAGATACAGCTCAGAGATTTGTGATAGTAAACAGTCTACAGTTTTCAGATTGATGTTGAAAGTTGTAACTAACATCCTTTTAAGTCAAGGAACAGCTATCGTTTTTTATATAACTCACTGATATGCAATGTATGTACACAAAGATGTTGCTCCATCTAGCTAGAGAGCCTTTAGTTATGAATGTCTTTCAGGCATATGACAATGTAATTTTGTTTTATATAAATAAAATTATGGATTTTTTTCCTTGGGAAAAAAATACATCTACTTACCAAGTTACTAGTAATACAATTGTTAAGATAAAATCAGCAACTCTTAATACTAAACAAAATTGAAATACAAAGAAATGTAGATACATCATCATGATACCATCACAAGGATATATTCAAAAAATATACAAGAGAGGACTTCATCAGCCATGCTCCAGCAGCCTGTACTTGGTCCTTTACATCTAAATCATCCAAAATGCTTGGAGCTCATTGGTGTCACCCTCATTGTCACTAGCACTATCCTCTAGCTCATGAAAATTCAAAAAAGTGAAGTAGCACCCCAACCAAGCTTGCTACAACTTTGCACCCCCAACCTCATCAATGTGTGCAGCATCCTCGATATCTTCATCCAATTGTGCTATCAGTTCCACTAAATACTCTCAAGTCTTCTACAATAATGAAATGAAGGTTGGTGTACATAGATACTAGCTTCTTATCCCTTTGAGGAAAGCCCATTCCTTCTAATGGAAGCCATGAAGCTACAGGTGGAACAATTCCACTCGACAACAAAGAAACTATAACCTAAATGACAAGCTACAAAACTTTCAAATTCCATCATTGTGCATCCTCCAGCATCCACTCAAAATATCGTGGCCATAGTTAACTAATCTTCCCTCACCTCACCTCCAATCTAATGTGTTGAAGGAATCACCCGTTATTGTTAGAGCACTCTATGCTCATCAACAGTGAACATCTTTGCAATAGTAAAAATCTTTGACATGCAACTCAGAAAGCTTCCTTTAAGTTTTAACCACCAATTGCAACCACTCTCCCAAACCTCTTCAAATACCATTTTGGACCTTGGTGCATAGGCTGCCATGTGTGAAAGGTATATTCATCCAATAATACATAGTATGATGCTTTGGATCTGTTCCATGTAGATACCAGAACTCCAAAATAGGCTCCTTGCATGAATATCTAGGGAGGTAAGGCAATTCTACATAAGCAGCTGCACCCCTAGAGATCATAACCAGTGTTGATGATCCAAGTAATCTTCTCAATGTCTTCAAATGCATGCACAACACAACATCCAATAAATATGCTCCTAAATGCTCTAAAACAATAACCTCATTTACATAACAGACATGAACTGCATCTATACCACCTAATTGGAGGGTACAACCTGCTCTGAACCATCTCAAAGAATTTCAAATTGGAAAGTTAAATCACTGCACATTCCAAAACAATCTATTGTGGAGGTGGAAGTACCATAAAGATGTGAAGGTGATGTTATAATTGGTGGGAAACTTGAAATATTTGTCCATCAATCCAATAAAGAATACCCTAGACTCACAATGGGTTCTCATATCCATACCACTTAGACATGGGTTCTTCCTGGGTTCTTCCAACAATAATATCCTAAGGTTTTTCTCATTGGCAGCATGTAAGAAGACCCTATAATTAAAGCCTTCCTGAACATCTCCTTATAACATAGAAGTCAAGGCCATTTACAAAGAAATTATCTTGTAAACTTATCATCAACTTCTTCATGTAGTTGCATATTAGACATTTTTGTTGTATCTCTTGAACAGGCCTCTTTTAGTGCATATAACACAAAAAGCCCCCAATGCTTGGCTACTAGGCATTCAAGCAGCTACTTGACTCCTTGATGCTGAGTAGGGTTCAAAATGTAGGAGGTTTTTTACTTGACAATTGACCTTTATTATTTGTTTCCATTTGTGAACACAAATGTTCCAATGATGTCATTCCTTTACCTCCTTGCCAATAGTGTCACTGTTAGCTTTTGGGGTTACTTCAAAAGTGTTTACACCATGTTTGGGGTTGCTTGATGAGACGTGGGATGCATGGTGTATGGTTAACCCTTGATGTTCCATGATGGACTTGCACATTGGAAGTGGCTTACTCATGGTTGCTAGACCTTGTATGGATGCTTGCATGGCTTTCTTCCTTGGAATGTTGGAGACCTATGAAGCTTGATGACTTCTTCATGTAGCCGCCACACGGAGGGAGGTTGTTGTAACCTACCCGCCCCTTAAGTTCTCTTAAAGGGGTGGGGTATCAAAATTTTGTTTTTCCTTGTCCAGCTCAAAGCCTCTTTTCGAGGGCATCTTTGTCTTCTGCTCGTCAAGAGCTTTCCAATGACCGTAACCATGCTCAAATCCGAGCTTTGGGTYAAAAGTTATGGCCTCCTAAAGTTTAGCCCTTATTACCAAAACCCTCTCATGCCCACRTGGTCTAACTGTCGCATACATGGTTGCTGACGTGGCTAACGACATGGTACCCAAGTGGTAATTTATCCACAGAGGCCCTCGACCCCTCCACGCTCAACACCACCTAACTTCTCTCTCTATCGATACCCGACATGTCGATATCGACCTATYGAGTATCAGCCCATTCCAACACCACCTGACTTACACTCAGTCGATACCCAACATGCCGATATCAGSCTACCAGGTATCGACCTATTCCAACACCACCACATCACAACCTCCCGATGGGCGATATGTCGATAGTACAGCTGGCACCTTGAACACGTGGTACATGTGGACCGGCCCCCTTCATGCCTAATAATCTTAATAGGTTAATTAATCATTCTGTTATAATCTCACACCATAGGATTTTATTTATTTAATCCACATTAATGTTAATTAATCCTTATTGATTTAATATCCCACGTAATGACATTTTTGCTTAGTCTAATTTACCGACCCAGTAAATACCGAGGATTTACTCTCTTTTTATTTTGGGAATCCGACATCCCGATAAGGTTTAATGTTAATTATTTTAATTAATCGGCCCCCCAATCCCAGTATATCAAATATATATAAAATTACCATTTCCAAGCAATATTAATATTTTAATTAATAATATACCTGGGTTTAATATATTAATTTATTTTATCCTTATACCAGGCCCCGAGTATCTTATGTAACAAACACGCCTTCATATTTCAAGCTCCTGGTGCCCGATAGCCCGATGAGGATTTAATAACACCATTATATACATATCGGCCCCCCAGTGAATCGTTTATCTCACACTCATTCACTTCCCATCACCTAGTGCCCGATATCCCAGTGGGGGTCCCATATAATATTATTATTTTAAAAATGCATTATGTCAACCATATCAGCCCCCAGCCCCCGGGGATTCTCACTTAGCTCGTGAACCTTACAAACTCAACCTCTCAGTGCCCAATAGCTTCGATTGGAATTTAATGGTAATATATTTTATATTACGTTTGTTTTAATAATCGACCCCCGAGGATTTCGCGTAGCAATTGCACCTTGCAATCTCAACCTCCCAGTGCCCGATAACTTCGGTTGGAGTCTATTAATAATATATTTTATATTACGTTCATTTTATTAATCGGCCCCCCGAGATTCTTGTTGAAGTTTTACTTATACAGCTAACAGTTACAGTTTTTCTTTATTATTACAATCATTTAGCACATTAGCTATATAAATAAGATCATTGAAAGAGAGGCAATCACAAAAACAATAGAGACACACAGATTATCCTAGGAAACCCTCATGGGTAAGAAAACCCAGCAAAAACTTCCTCAATATAGATAGACCAAAAACAAAGCAGAAGATCCTCCTCTACTCCTTCACTAGGAAGAGTAGTGCACCACTTAACCGAGAGATAACAAGAGATAGATCAAAACCCTCCTTGGCGTCACCCCCAGTTGCAGCAGCTACTCCTCCAAGACTTGCGCACTTTTTCTTCTTGTTGCAGAGCACATGAGTGAGTGTGCAAATGAAGTGTCAGCCTCCTTTATAAATAGTAGTCTAGCCTCCTTTATAAATAGTAGTCTAGCCTCCCTTAATTAGGTCTAGGCCAACCTGTCACTTTTCCCTTTTAATTTATTTACATTTAATTGTCAAGGCACAAAAGGGCCAACGTTTACAAAGGCACAATAGGGCCTTATTAATAAATATAATATAACAATATTATTCAACACTCCCTCTTATAGGTAGAATATTCTTCGAAGTTACAATATTTCAACAATTCTTACTTAGCTCATGAACCTCACAAACTCAACCTCTCGATGTCCGATGGCTCCAATTGGAGTTTAATAAAATTTATTTTATAATGTTGAAGAAAAGGAAAATAATTCCAGGCATTTGAAATTAAATATAACAATAATACATTAACAATGGTTTTCCCCTAGGATTACAAAGACCTCTATGCAGTGCGAAATTCTCAAGACTGGTAAACTTAGCAAAATTTATTTCCTTGCCCAGAAAAAGGGAAAAATTCCAAACTTTTCCGCTCATGTGCCTAGAATAGAATTTCATGATTTTTTTAATATGAGACTTCCTCCTCTTGATATTCAACTTATTAAGACAATAAATGGTGACTTCGGGAAAATTACCAGGAATTACCAGCCTCCCTTCACCGAGTAGATTTCGCTCAGGAAACCATATTAAAATTTGTAAACACATATTTATTTATTCGTTTCTTTCCATAAAGTTAAATCTCTTGGGAATAAAATTTTCCACAGTAAAAATCATGTTTTTACCAGAACTTACTACCCACCTATTTTCAAGCAAATCTTTACTACTATTTAGGGAAGAGCCACTAAATCAAGTTTTTATGTTTGGGCATGGTTCTACTGAGTAAATCCAAGTAAGAATTCCATTCTTGCCATGTTTTAATTAGTGTTCCACGGGGATGAGTGCCCCACGTTTCCCATGTCCTTGGGATGGGGGGACTCTTGGGGGGATGCTTCCCCACGTCCCCTTTTTGGAGACGCGGGGGGACATGATTCCCCAAGGTGGGGGACGAGTTTCCCCAAGGTGGGGGACGAGTCTCCCCAAAAGGGGGACTCCTGGGCGTCCCTCCTTGAAAAGGGGGACTTTTGGACGTCCCCCCTTGAAAAGGGGAACTTTTGGGCATCCTCCCGAATTTTTTTAGCCTAATAAGGCTTAAAAAACAAAAATTTTAATTTAAAAAAGAAAAAATTAAAAAACAAATATATATATATATATAAGATAAAGTTCAAACACAATTAATTCATTAAATTTTACAAGCTAAATAACTAAAACACAATTAAATCTTAAAAAATTAAAACTTAAAACACAATTAATAACTTACAAGTTATCATATGCCATCTTATAGCTTATACGAGAGTGACTCTGACCCAGAGACAGATAGTGACATTCCCTTTGACGGTCTTGATGGCTTCATGTAGGAGATGGATGTAGAGGACCAGTCA
Source organism: Picea mariana (assembly GCA_032191745.1). Classification (NCBI taxonomy): domain Eukaryota; kingdom Viridiplantae; phylum Streptophyta; class Pinopsida; order Pinales; family Pinaceae; genus Picea; species Picea mariana. The sequence goes on from JASDQU010882103.1 coordinate 12,668, forward strand.
ATGAGATTAACTCCATGATGGTCATTTTAAAATTTATTTTCAATGTTCATTGTTTTTTGAGTTTTAACTTTTGAGTCTTGACTCAACATACTGATGACCTCAAACCTTGACTCATCACTATTTACTATTTTAAATTTTTGAGTTTGAGTAATTCCAATTTACTATTTCAGACTTTAGTATCTACTATTTAGTATTTTGCTTAGTACTAATTAATTAGATTCTAGAATGATGAATAATGAATTTAATTTTTAAATCAATGTATCAATATTTATTATTTTACTATTTTTGTTTCAACTTTCATTTATGATTTATGAATCAATGTATTTTATTACTGAATTTGAATTTGAATTTTGAATCATGTTTAATAGTTTATATCGTTTACAAATTTGAATTTTCAATTTAGTAATTTAGTAGTATTGAGTATTTTATTATTTACTAATGAATTTGCATGGGATGAACATTGAATTGTTATTGTTGAGATTTTATCATTATTATTTTTATTTTTAAAATTTATATTTTATATTTTTTGTATTATATATGTGACGTCCCCCGATCCCCCATTTCCCTAAAATCCCTAAAATTTGGGGGTACTTCCACATGTCCCCCCTGTGCATCTCACCGCACCCACGTCCCCCAGTCCCGGAGACTTGGTGGAACAATGGTTTTAATAAGACATAAATTAAATACAAAACAAAAACGCATTCTTGATTTCATTTTATTTACATATTCCTCATGTTAAAATACTTTATCCTCTCAACTATATAGCCTATACTTATCAGACCAAAATTGTGGTTAATCTTTCATTCCAGGTCTCCCCTTTATCTAGCTTATTATACTGGTTGGAAGTTAAAGGCTTTTACCCATACTTCCACAGAATATCTAGCATTCAACTAAGCCTTCCGAGGAGATCCTAAAGCTTGACCATTGACTAGGGACAGATCACCTCCCAGAATTAATCTATATAACTTCAATATTACGGAGGACATCATTCATTTAATAGAGATTATACATTCGTAAATTTAGATGCTTTGTGAAGACTTTGAAAACTTAGTCTTTACTACTAACCCATGAGATATATTTACACAAATGGGTTGCAAATGCCCAACTAGCACTTTGCTCTTACTCAGAGTTACAAATAATTTCTTACAACGGTCTATAAAAGCAGAGACAATCGGAGGCAAACAACATAATATATTTTTACACAACTCTGTTCAGATTTTACAATCAGCCAAGCACATGAAGCAACAAATTTCACTACTTGAACAGAATATCAATTCTTCATAAAATCAAAACATAAATTTCATGACATTAAGAAACTTATCATGGCATAGGCAAATCATTGAAACACTTATTTGAGAATTAAAAGTAGATTGGCAATTGTTGATGGGTGAGCCTCTTTCCACCCAACCATAGGCATGGTTATCTTTTGTCTATCCTTGCAATTGGCCACCCCCTAGCCAAAAGATGTTGCCATGAGGGAAATCCTCACTCATTAAAAGAGATAAACACTCCCCTTCACCAATAGAATTTAGCAAGATATATCTCTTATTCCACCAAGCAAGGAGGCTTGTTCTTGACTCAGGGAGTCACAGCTGAATACCCAAAATTCGCAATCCCGTTTATCAGCTTAGTTTAGTGAATGTATTTGCTATTTTCTTACCCAGAACACAGAGAACTTGACTTCTCTCTATTTTCTAAGAACCAAAAGTTTAACACGCTCTTCTCCACTCAGATTTGGTCCCTAGACCTAACTGTGTGCGTCCTCCGCCTTCTGTCTGGGATTTTCCTCATTTTCTTGTCTTCTGCAGCAAGATTTCGTGGGTCAAATCCCCCAAATTCTGTTAAGTTTTTGATGGTTAGCTCATGCACATATAGTTTATTTATGTTTAGCATGAACTGAACCATAAACAATGACTGCAGCAACACAATAATAGCTGCAGTAAACCAAGATCACGAGAAGAATAACCATGCACAAGAACACAAGAAGTATCCTGGGAAAACCCTTCTCAAACAAGGGAAAAACCCAGCAATCCTTTGCTATATTCTCAAGAGAAGATCCCCCAACACCATAGACCTAGCACACAAGAGGGTGCTTACCAAAACCTAGAAACTAGCGCCCAAGAGAGGTGCACACTTCAGTCGTACATGCACTTGCTGAAATTCCGAGTTGTCAAGTGAGAGTGTGTAATCCTCAATGGGGATTCACCTTTATTTATACAACAACTGACACAGCAAAAGGTGTGTCTATTGGCACAATAGGGCCGACCTCAATAACTAAATAATATAATTAATCATTACAATATTAATTATCTTACATATGGTGGGGCCAACTTGTACCCTTTACATCACAAATTAGGGTTACAAGTAAATCTTACTCTCAGACAATATAGCAAGGATCTCACACGTCCACTAGTGCTCAGCCACTAGGGACACGTCCACTTGTGCTCAGCCACAGGGACGTCATACTCAAAAGATCACTCAACTGAGTCCATAGGAGTACCATCTGGAGTACCATCTCAAGCCGACTCAACTAAGTCCATGGGAGTACAAGGCAGGAGACCATCTCAAGCCGACTCAACTCAGTCCAGAGGAGTGCAAGGCAGGAGACCAAGTCATCTCAACTCAGTCCAGAGGAGTAGACAAGAGACCACACGTCATAACAACTCAGTCCAGAGTCTAACGCACACCCATCACATGGGCACACCCAACACATGGGCACACATCGTCTCAACTTAGTCCAGAGGAGAACGACACACCCATCACATGGGCCCTCTCACAGATCAACTCAACTCAGTCCAGAGGAGAACGACCTAGAGAATGTCACACAACGCTGCAATCATCAACAAATTCGTGGGTCAAATCAAAAACTTCCAAATGGGTACTATGCCCATTCTCTCATTGATTTCTGAGGAGGACCACCAGCTTGACTGGTAAATAAATATTTTGGGGCAGAGGGCAGTTCTGGGTTTGAACATTTTAATTCAGCAGGGCACTACCTAGCAAGGGTCAAGGTTTCCCCCTCACCATTCCCTCTCATGGCATCATCTTCTGTGTAAGTGCTCCACCCATGAACAATTTTCTTTTAATTAACATCAAAATGCATTTTATCATTTTAATTGTTCATCAAGGTCGAAAATGTTAAACATACTAGTCATGGCTCATGGCAACATTTAAACATATATTTACATACTGGGGAAAACAAGGTGTTACAGTTGCTTACTTGGAGGATGCCTTGCGTTGGAGGAGCATTAGGCATTCCAGAGGAGGGCATTGAGCCCTAGACAACATGGGGTTGCTTGGTTGCTTGCATGGAGGCTTACACTTGACTTGAGGATGCTTGGGTTAAGGAAGCGGACATGTAGATGTGGTGGTCCCTGAGGAGGCACGTGACCATGGAGATGAATTGGAGCTTTGGATCCTTGTAGGAGGAGCATTGGACCTTAGGGAGTTGTGGTCATGCCATGGAGCCTCGCTTGTTGATCGTTGTTATCTTGGAGCTTAACATGTGTCACTTGGAGTGGAGCACTTCACATATGTGGACCTACTTGTGTATTATACATTGCTTGTAGTGGACTAGGTCCACTTGTCATTGTAGACCTCCCTTACCTCATATAAATGGAGGAAGGAGAGAGTCCTTATCATACAGCAGGGCACTACCTAGCAAGGGTCAAGGTTTCCCCCTCACCATTCCCTCTCATGGCATCATCTTCTGTGTAAGTGCTCCACCCATGAACAATTTTCTTTTAATTAACATCAAAATGCATTTTATCATTTTAATTGTTCATCAAGGTCGAAAATGTTAAACATACTAGTCATGGCTCATGGCAACATTTAAACATATATTTACATACTGGGGAAAACAAGGTGTTACAGTTGCTTACTTGGAGGATGCCTTGCGTTGGAGGAGCATTAGGCATTCCAGAGGAGGGCATTGAGCCCTAGACAACATGGGGTTGCTTGGTTGCTTGCATGGAGGCTTACACTTGACTTGAGGATGCTTGGGTTAAGGAAGCGGACATGTAGATGTGGTGGTCCCTGAGGAGGCACGTGACCATGGAGATGAATTGGAGCTTTGGATCCTTGTAGGAGGAGCATTGGACCTTAGGGAGTTGTGGTCATGCCATGGAGCCTCGCTTGTTGATCGTTGTTATCTTGGAGCTTAACATGTGTCACTTGGAGTGGAGCACTTCACATATGTGGACCTACTTGTGTATTATACATTGCTTGTAGTGGACTAGGTCCACTTGTCATTGTAGACCTCCCTTACCTCATATAAATGGAGGAAGGAGAGAGTCCTTATCATAATCAATCATGCACTTGTGCTTATTCTTCTTTACACTTGGGTTAGAGATATAAGAGGACTGCTAGTCTCTCTCTTGTTAGATAGTGTACCTCAGATCATCTTCTACTGGGAAGGAGCACATATGGCAGATCTGGATGCCTTCTGTTATAGCAGCATTACACAAATCCATACAGCATAATGATCTGTAGATGAGGACGCAGCAATAAATAGACAGTGAGGGCTCATCACTAATTTTAGTATTCCAGCAGTGAGGGTGCATGCATGCCCCAGCTATGGATAGAATAGGATAAGTTTATCTTTAGTCTTCAGTTTAGAGACAAGGTGCTAAAGTAAGATGAGGCAGTTCTGTTTTATTTTTAGTGGTCTTTCTTAAAAACAAAATATTAATCTGTTAGATAGGGCACTGATCCTCCTTGGAGCGCACTCTCTTGCATGCAGATCCCAAGATCTATGCAATAGATCTATTTTTGTAAACCCTAGGAGTTCCCTTTCAGTTCTATAAGAGAAAGGGTTAGGATACGGATCTGTATTAGAGAGGTTTAGTTTTATTTACTCCACAGAAAATTCTGTCTAGATAATTTTCCTGTAGTGGATTTTTATTCAGTGATAATGGAATACAAGAAACAGGGGTTTTTGACAGTGATCTACGTGTTACATTGTATCTTTTCCAACTGTGTGTGTTTATAGATTCTAGTGAGATTCAGATTGCAGTTTCAATTAGCATTTAATTTCAGACGGTGTTAGTTAACTGTAGGAGAAGAATCTCTTTACCGTGTGTTAGAAAAATTTCATCATATGTCTCTCTTGTTCAATCTTCTTTGTATTTTATCTGTCTTTGTCTTAAGGCGCTAAGGTTTCTTGGAGCATTCTTGAAGTCTGGGGCTAGGGTTTGATCCCTAAGGAAACAATGGAGTTAGAATTTGGTGATAAACCCTAACTTTTATCTGTTGAGGAGTAAGAGAGGAAGAGACACCTTGCATGAGGCCAAAGAGGACTTGCTAGTGGTGATTCTAGCTTGTTGGAGGATCTTTGGTGGAGCTAGGGTTTTTTTTGGTTTTCCCAAGCTAGGGCTTTGGAGAGCTTGGAGGGTTGTGCCGGCTTGTGATAAGCTGAAAGTATGTACTTAAACTTCATCTCTTATCTATATATACAAAATTTTCAGCAGTCCAAAATTGTCTTATTGCAGATTTGATTTTCAACTATCATTGTCTTCATGGTTTGGTAATTTCCAGCACTTATATGTCCTGCTGATTTGACATAAGGCTGAAATTGTTAAGGGATTTAACATTTATATTGAAGATAATAGAACAGATTTACTGGGTAAATTTGGATTAATTGCAATGATTTCAGATCAGGTTTATGCATGAAAAGATTGCCCTAAAGGGCTGAAACTTGTTGGCATATATTTCGTATCTTCTCTCTTGGATTGCCTAGTGTGTTGGGGTTGATGTGAAGTGAAATGTTGTCCGTTGTTTGCTACTGTAATTTATATTTCAATTCAGCCCTAAGGCAAATAATTCATAGCGACTAGATCCACGGAACCTCTAAAGAGGTGAAATTTCTACAGTCCCCTCTTCAAGTGCAAGTTGGATGAAATGTTTAGGTTTTGCTTTTTCTTGCTCTTTGTTTTTTCAAATAATTTTGGGGTCTTGTATTTTAAGGCTCAGGGCAGGCTAGACTAGCAAGAAAAAATTAAAGCAACTTTCATTTAGTTGGCGACAAGGAATGTTGGTTTGTTGTGCCATGTAGAGTTGGAGGACACCATATTGGCAGTAGACATACCCAAACCATTCTGTGCAGAACACAAATGGTAATAGAAGTTTCCGAGCTGTCCAAGCATTGCTGAAAACAAGGGATAAATCCCTTAACCAAAGACTTCAAAAAAGATAGGTACGGCAAAGGAAACAAACTAACATTTTAATAACGGAACTTGCTTCATATTACAACAATTTAATTTCTTTTTGAAGTGGAGGTAGTGTCCCCTTCCTAATTTGTCTCTATAACAATTTTGAGGGCTTAAATCTAGCCAACTTTGCTCTCACATTTTAGCATTATCTAGCATTTTGCTCTTCATGATGTCATTACTAATGGTGCATAAAGTAATTATAAATTCAATTCAGGGTTTTCTTTTAAACAACAATCGAGCACAAAGTTATTACAGGGACCTAGCATTTTAACAATGTACCCTTAAATTTGAGGAAATGTAATCAAAATGAAACTTAAAAAATAGGAGAATTCGTTAAAACATACCTCCTCAAGGCTACCATCCTCTGTTTCTGTGCTAAAAGAAAGCACCATGTTCTCATCGAGCATCTCCTCCAATTCATCAATATAACGTGTTTCTGACAACCAATGAGCAATAAGAAATAGATTATGAATGCAACTATATTCAAGACAATAAAGATTACAAACTAATGTAAGCATTATTGTTCACATATATCAATAGATGGAGAGCCAATTCATGATAAAAACTGTCCATAGGATTACATGTCCGTCATGAGAGACAAGTGAATTTGAAATAATTGTATAGTAAATTCGATCCTTTCTGAACAAGAGGAACAAACCTTGCTAAGAGATCACTTCAACAATATCAGAACTGTAAGTCTAAAAGCTTTAATCTCAATGCATATGAAGAGCAGAAAACCAATGCACATGGAATAACTGCTGTTAACTATTGATGACACTGTATTATAGCTAAAACTTTCTTTAAAAGTATGCTCGATGTTCTTTTCTAGAACACATGCTCTGACTATTGAGCCTTACAAATATATGCTGAGTTGTAGTTTCGTGAATGCATGTGCTAAATATGGATGGTGATAAATATGAGGTTGTAAATCTTTTGTTATAATCCATTGATTGTAGCAGAAAATTTCAGAGATGTTGTCAGTGTAATTTATATTATTACGGCCTTTACTTTCTGTCAAGACATTTTGTAGTGATCCAGTCATGATAGTGATGTTGAGGATGGCTATCTTCGTGGCACATTTTGGCCTTAATTGTAAACATTAGGACTTTTATTTTTCCATGAGCACTATTGAAGTTTTCAATAAACGGTTGTATGGGGGAAAGAATCAAGGATAATGGACATTTATGAATCAATAAAAGCAGAGCTTCAATGGTCTTAGTGCTAGGGTTGAGTAGCGGTTAAGTTAGACTCCTATTTAAAGACATGAGATAAGAGGGTTTTAATGGGATCTTCGTATGGGACTAGAGGTGGACCACAAGTTATCAGTTTGGACATAGAAGTATATGTGTGTGAGAGTGCTGAATGGACATGTTCAAGTTATGTAATAGCCTGCTATGATAGTTAAGACATATTTTCAGAGTGGGTTTTTCTCCCTATCCTATGGTTTCCCACTATAAATCAGTGTCTTCTTATGATGTTACTGTCTTTTATCCTTATGGACTGGACATGCTTAGTGATAATTAAAAGGACAGAAAATATTTAAAGCAGATTGCATTTCACTCTTATCAATAGCAAGTAACATAAATTTAGTAATGGAATCCTCCAAATGTAATCCAGATAATATATATATAAAGGATTATCTCATACTTAAGAAGTAATAGAAGCAGTAATCTACTGCTGTAACACTGTTATCTTGGTGTGCTACCATAAAATATTAAATAATCATCGTTGACATTATAGTTGGTTATAGTTAGTAATTAGGGTATGCATTTTGTATGTGAATTCATAATTTTTGCAGTAGCTAATATGTTAATCCAGTTCAGATAAAATTATTTTACATGAGCTTATAATGGACTGGTAACACTTTACCTCCAATCCTAAAAGCACTGTATATATCTCAAGAGTCTTTCATTCGCATGTTCAGACTGCAACATACAGTGGACACTGAATACAACATTATAAAGAGATATACACTAGCTTAATCAGGTCTCACAATTATTTATATATGTGCATAAGTATACTGTGTAAAGAGAAGATTGTCACATCTCTACATTGATTGATTTTAACTTCATAAGGTTTGTCCACCATAGCTTGTTTCCAATATGTTGAAAAATTGCATAGCCCCCTGAAGGATTATGTATTTGGCCATCACTGAGCAGATAATGGAGAGCGTAAACTTTGTTGAAGATTTGTTCTAAGTTCTAACTTAATAACAGCCTATAATGATCATTATAAATTCTTGTGTTGATTTTTAGTCGACAGAAATTGCATAAAGTTATGTTTCTTGTGAAAAGAGTGTGGTGTCGCATAAGATAATTTTATTAATGTCCGACTGATGACCACAAAAGTAGGTCAAAGGGACTGCTGAGTACAATGATGTCATTACAAAGCAGGATTACCAAAAGGTCTCCTATAAAAGGCAAGTTGCAGAAAGTAATGTAAAGTAAGGTAGAGTAGAGAGTGGGAGCCAAGCTGAGGCATGAACAGCCCTAGACTCCAAGCCCAAAAACCCACTCTGGGGTGGATATGTATAGGAGGAAAAGATCCAGGAATAAGAAGAACCAAAAGTAATGAGGTGTCTGTCATGGAATAAACTTGTCTCTCCTAACATCCGAGGTCGAATGAAGAAAGCTCAGTATAGTATGATGTCCAGAAAGAGAACTACTGGGATGTCTAGATCGTCCACTGCGCTGTTGTCTGAAGGAGGTAGTTTGCCGCTGAGGCCTAGGGGATCTTGCCCGTCTCCTAGGGAGAGATCTGATCTAGTCATGTCGCTGAAATCTTGTGGGATAAGGGAAGGCCCCGTGGGTCTGCACTGATTTGGAGTCCGGATCTCTGCCGATATCAGTCCGTCTCTTAGTGCCCCTTCCTTAGGGTAGCACTGTGAAGAAGGAAGTCATCTGCTGCTGGGTAGAGTCTGATCTAGTAGAAGGCTGAAGAAAATGGGCTCAAAGCCTGAGGGTCTCCTGCATATTTAAGACCAAGAATCTTTGGTCGGAATATCTAAAGAAACCAGTGAGGGTCTGAAAAAAATGCGGTGTCCCATAGATAAAAGGATCGCTTTATTATTCCATATTAGAACCCTTGTGTATTTTCCCATTACTTGTAAGAGAATGGAAAGTGTAAAATTTGTTGAAGATTTGTTTTAACTTGAGAACAGCCTCTAATGTTCATTATAAATCCTTGTGTTGATTCAGTCTATAGATATTAACTTTAAAGTTATGTTTCTTGTGAAAAGAATGTAGTGTCACATAGATAAACAAAACTCTTTAGTAGTCCATGTTAGAACCCACTAGTATCAATTGTATGTCAAGATCAAAGAATTCACTAATGAACTGTTGAAGACTCGGATAATGGATTAGGACACAAGGCGATTAATGTAGAGAATGATACAACGCCACACAAGCCAAGAGGAAGTTAATGCCCCGATCCATGAGCATGCTACAGCCACTGGTATTGGCTATAATACCAATATCAAAAGGATTTGCCGATAATTTTTACAAGGACAGATAAATAATTTGATCACATGGTGCATCATATAAAGAAGATACAAAGCCAAGGAAGCTCAAGGGAAATTATCATCTCAATCAAATATGCCAAAGGACCATGCCTAGTGGTTGAATTGCATATTCTTGCTGAAACAAAGACTACTAGCACCAGTTCTCACCAAGCATGCCAGAGTGTAAAGACTATTGCTAATACAAATGTATCACACTCCTAACCCTTTACTAGATAAAAGTCCACCTAGTTCAACTTCTCCAAATTATGGATTCTTAAACATGTTTCCACTAATGACCAAAATAAGCAAATGGGACCTGAAATATGGAACTTTGGAATCATATTGCAGATCTTTTGAAAACATTTATTGTGGAGTTGAGATACGAAAGGGAAAGGAAAATTTAATTTAATGATACCTTAGTTTTACTCCAATGTTCAATACATTATAAATCAACTAGATCTATAAATAAGCCAAAGAAAAGCTTGAACCAGACTGATAGATTCATAAATTCAACCCTCACTGAACATGACAAATATATATCAGCAGTCTTTGTGCAGTTGGACTACGATAATAAAAGTAACAAAGACTAGAAAAAACGATCTTGTTAAAAATTAAAGGAATGACCACTTAAATAAAAACCTGAATCTGGATAGCCTACTGGGTCAGCTCGAGTGGTTGAGTGCTGTGAATTACAAGTAAGAGGTCACGAGGTCAAGTCCCCAGGCTGGATACCTCTGTGGATAGTATGGGCCTCATTCAATGTCCCCACCAGATTAGGCTGCCAAAACTACAACTGATCAGTTTACTCCAGGTACCATCCTCAGAACGAGGGGAAGTGCATGGGGGGTTGTAAATGCCTCGAAATCACTGAAAAGCAATGTAAGGCAATGTAAGTGTCAAGTAAGTTGTGGTCAAAGTGGTTAAATGAAAATCATGTTGATGATTGCAGCTTCATGAGACATTCTCCAGATCGTACTCCTCTGGATTGAGTCGAGATGATCTGTGAGAACGCCTATGTGATAGGTGAAGTCATACTCCTCTGCACTGAGTCGAGATGATCTATGCGAACGCCTATGTGATAGGTGAAGTCATACTCCTCTGGATAGAGTTGAGATGACTTGTGTTGGTTGTTGAAATAATGTAACTGCAAAGAGTATTCTTATTATTATTGATATATTATTCATAGGATCAATCCCCATTGTGGATTGATCATGTCGGTTATTATAATAGGACCAAATCCCCTTTTGCAGATTGGTCAAAAGACAATTGTAATAGGCAGAATAAGAAGTCGGCCCCAACAGTTATTAAAGAGACCCAGAAATATAATAAAGGTGGGTTTACCCACCCAGTTTGAGAAGTCGGCCCTGCTAGTGAAGAGACACTTCACACGTGCCAGACTTGTATAAATAAAGGAGGCTAGCGCCTCACTTAGATATAACTCACTTGCTCAGTTTGAAGGACAAGTTCCGATCTGTTACCGGCAAAGGAGAGGACTTTCTGTATTAGCATAAGAGATCTTTTGGCATTGTATTGGCTATCTATATTAAGGAAGTTTCACTGGGTTTTCTTCCCCTAGAGGGTTTCCCAGGATAAATGCTGTGTCTCTTGTGATTGTGTATTTCTCAGTGATCTTGGATTATGCTATTGTTATCTAATGAAATGCAAACATCTATAATAATGGCTTAAACATTAACATTGGTCTCTTGTCGTACTCCTCTGGACTGAGTTGAGATGACTTGAGATGGCTCTCCAGTTCGTACTCCTATGGATTTAGTTGAGTTGATATGTTTGAGAGTGATGTCCCTTGTGGTTGAGCACATGTGGACTTGTCCCTAGTGGCAGAGCACTAGAGGATGTGTGTGAGATCCCTTGCTATATTGTCAAAGAGTAAGACTATTGTAAAACCCTAATTTGTATTGTGAAGGGTACAAGTCGACCCTACTGTGTAAAGACAATTAATATTATGTAAAAGACTAATTGTATTATTGAATTGTACAAGTCGGCCCTATTGTGCCAATGAAGAGACATGTTTATTTGTTGAGTTAGGTCATGTATATATTAGTGAATGATCCCCATTGTGGATCATTCATCTCATTCACTCACAACGCATTACTTGGAGAGTTGTAATTTGGTGCGCACTTCTTATGCACTATCTTTCTTGGTCATAGAGCACCCTATTGTGTGCACTAGGTTTTTCTGTGAAGAGGGTTTCTTCTCTTGGCAATATAGCAAAGGGTTGTTGGGTTTTTCTGTGAAGAGGGTTTCTTCTCTTGGCAATATAGCAAAGGGTTGTTGGGTTTTTCCCTTGTTTGAGAAGGGTTTTCCCAGGATAACTTCTTGTGTCTTGTGCATGGTTATTCTTCTTGTGATCTTGGTTTACTGCAGCTATTGTATTGTTGCATTGTTTATGGTTCAAGTTCGTGCTAAAATGAAAAAATACTACATGTGCTTGAGTCACTATTAAAAATTCAACAAATCAAAGCACTATTGGGCTCAGATAAGGGTTCAAAACCCCCCAAAGACATGTCGGGACATTCATTTTGCCAACAAAATTGACTACCTCATCTGAGACAGAGTAAAAATCTCAGTGCCTTTCACAGGCCATGGAAGAAGCAAATCTCAACAGATAGGCCAGGAACAAGTCCTAGGTGATTTTAACGAAATAGACACCCCTCCAAGATCGAATGAAAATCCCGATATTTTTGACACACCATGGATGCCACAAATCTCAACAAATTAGGCCAATCAGAGACCAAGTGAAAATCTTGATGCCTTTGACAAGCCAAGGAAGACGCAAGTTTCAATGGGTACGACAAAGAACAACTCCTGGGTGAATTTGATGGAATAGACACCCCTATGAGACCGGGTGAAAATCCTGACAACCTTTGACAAGCCATGGATGCCACAAATCTCAACGAATAAGGCCAAGAATAAGTTCTAGGTGAATTTGACAAAATAGACACCACTCGGCCATGGCATCCACAATAAAAGGATATAATGTCCTAGTTTCGACCCTTTGGAATGATCTGAACATTAATTGTGTCTATGTTTAAATGTTTTTGCATAGATACTTCTATCACTATGCCTTATTCACACCATGAGGTAGACAAGCCATGGGGATTTTAAATACTTGTAAACATTGAGATTTGAAATTAATAAAATATCCAAGGCTAACCGAGAACGAGCACCTAAAGGAGCTATGATATTGTTATCGCGCAATTTGTACTTTGATGGAAGGGAAAAGGGAAATGAAGACAAATTGAGGTAACAGGAGACTATCCTATCACTGTCACCTCAACAAGATGTCTCTTTCTATTTAGGGTGATAGGCCCAGGGGAGACATCCTCGGTGACCTGGGGTTTTGAGAAGGCAAAGGATAAAGGCCAAGTAAAAGGTTCCCTCTCACAAGTCACCACCTGATCAGAAAGTCCGGTTAGACAACCAATAAAGAAATGATAAACCAGAAGTGTACTTGCTTGAAACAAAGCAACAGGAAAACTATAGATTTGCAAGAGTATTTGTTGGTTAGCACTTCATAAAATCATTGACTTTCTTAAATGAAACGATTTGTTGAATATGATGAAGTAAACAGAAATCTTATAACAACAATGATTATAGAGCAATACTTCACATAAAATGTCTTTAAAACTAGCTTCAAAATGACTAAAAACCATTCACCATTGAAATCACATCATTAGCATTTGGCAGAAGCATATAAGACAGACTATAATTCAGCCTTTATAATTGCTTTATGAGCTTTTAATGTTGCATTAAATGGTTGTAGCTTACTTTAGTAAAAGCAGCAGGCAGGTTAATGGATCAATCTAATCTAGGGTTAGAAGATGTTAGTAGGTTGTTCAAAGATTTGGATGTTTGAAGGTTGTGATCAAAACACTCAAGCAAGAGGTCTTAGATTAGTGCATTCATAGGGCAAATGGAGTCAACAAGTAGCAGCAAGAATTGAAGGAGCAAGATGATAGTAATAGAGCCAAAGACAAAAGGAATTTAATAGATGAAGTGTTGGTAAGCCAAGGCTTCAACCACCAAAACCCTAGGGGAAAACAGCTACTAAGGTGTAGGTAACCCTAGGCCTTAGTAGGTTTTTCTCCTTCTTTAACTCAATGATAAGATAAGATCGGCTATGATGAAGGACAAATACTAGGGTGTTGCAATGGCAAGGCCCTAGCAATGGCTTCAAGAAAAACAGCTCCTTGGCACAATCTAGTAGGTCGATAGCAATTGGAACAAGGACAATAACATGTGCTTGATCCCTAGGGTTTGAGCTAGCAATTTCATAAATTAACAAAATGTAAAGTAAAACACCATAACCATTCAAGTAAGAGAAGAATTGCAGAATTTTACTCACATTCACCAAGTATCATCAAAGAAAACCCTAGTTGTAGACTTTCCACCAAGAAAAATGCCAATTTCACCAAAAATAGCCCTCCTTTAACAAGTGCGCACCAAAATTTTAGTCCAAAACCCTAATGAGGGGCGCAAATTTCAGACCTCACACAAGTGTGAGTCAAAGATGATGAGAAAATGAGAGTTTTAGCTCTCTACTTATACCATACCAATGACTTTAATTTTACTTTAGGTCAAAAAAGGCCGACATGGCCAAATTTACATCAAAATAATGTTTACATTAAATGTCACAATTAAAACCCTAACTCCAGCATAAATGATGGCGTCATGCCCTTTTAGGGTGACGTTAGGCCCTTTTAGGGCAACGTTGGCCTCCTGGAGCAAAACCTTAGGCCTTCTTGGGCCTCAAGAACCTACCACATGTGCCACTTGGCACACAACTGCCTCCCAAAACCTCCACAAGCACTGGATGACGTCATGGGTGTCCTAGGTGACATCATGGGCCTTCCAAGGCCTACGTCCTGGTGGAAAGGGAACAAACCCCCTGGGTACGGGTCTGCCAAGTTGTCTTTGGTGGAACGTCCTCCTCTTTCTCCAGTGCAATCCTCTGATTTGTCTCTGCCCCCTGCTGGGGTCTCAGCATCCATCTGGTGGGATTTCAGTCCCATGGAGGTCCGAACTAATCATCTCCCCATGTGTACCTGTCCATCGGGTATGGTCCTGAAACATCAACAGATACGCCCTCCATGGGCTCATAAGTCACAAGGATCATAGCAATGTCAATCACATCTAATCATCAAGTTATTAAACATGTGCATAAAACCCCCTTTACCCGGACCGGTGCTCAAAGATATTATACTAATCTACAAGCCAAGTTTGGAGTAAACGCTAGAACATATTGGGCTAATGCTTACTAGATGTGGGATGTTTCCAGGAGAAACCAAATCTAAGCCATGTGAGTGGATGAAGCGGTAAGGGATGTCTGGGCAAAGGGTGCAGTGATAGCAGGGAAATGTATGGCTTACCTGTAGGTGCCTCTGTAGAGGGTGAGCTACACCTGTCATGGATGCAAATGTTTCCAAGCCCATTCATGCCTTTTGTCTTTATTCTTATTGCTTTTTCTTTCAAGAAGCTAGTTTAGGGGACACTGCCCTGGCGTGGTGACCAGTGGTGGCAATGTTACCCACAAGCCTTTCACGGATGAGAAGGCTGGCTCGTGATGAGACCCCCTTTCCCTTGGCTATGCCACCAAGAGCCACTACCCTGGCGTGGTGACCAGCTGCTGGTAGTGTCATACCGCTACATGCCCATGAACCTAATAGGTTGACTTGTGATGAG
>JASDQU010882104.1:11614-23194 GCA_032191745.1 Picea mariana
AAGATATTGATGATGTTGTCCTCTCACCCACTTGATGTTGTTGATGATGTTGTCCTCTCTCTCTCAAATGATGTTATTGAAAAATACCCTTCTTGTTAAGGGGGAGTGTTGAAATAATGTAACTGCAAAGAGTATTCTTATTATTATTGATATATTATTCATAGGATCAATCCCCATTGTGGATTGATCATGTCATTTATTGTAATAGGACCAAATCCCATTTTTCGGATTGGTCAAAAGACAATTGTAATAGGCAGAATAAGAAGTCGGCCCCAACAGATATAAAAGAGGGCCAGAAATATAATAAAGGTGGGTTTACCCACCTAGTTTGAGAAGTCGGCCCTGCCAGTGAAGAGACACGTCACATGTTCTAGACTTGTATAAATAAAGAGGCCAGTGCCTCACTTAAACACACAACTCACTTGCTCATTGAAAGACAAGTTTCAGATTTGCTGCTGGAAAAGAAGGAGAGAGAGAGAGTCGCGCATATCTGGGAGAGGACTTTCTATATTAGTTTAAGAGATCTCTTGGAATTGTATTGGCTATCTATATTAAGGAATTTTTGTTGGGTTTTCTTCCCCTAGAGGGTTTCACAGGATAAATGTTGTGTCTCTTGTGATTGTGTATTTCTCAGTGATCTTGGATTATGCTATTGTTATCTAATGAAATGAAAAGAACTATAATAATGGCTTAAACATTAACACTTGTTTGCCTAGTTTTTGATGCAGGTCAACCTTGGGAGGAGATGTACAATCATTATAACTACAAATCTTGAGGAGATCATCACCAGGCATGGGATAAAAGGTACAATTACTGATATTATCTCTTATTGATTTCTTTTCATTTGTTTTGGTATGTTTTGGGTAGAGTAGAAACTAGATTGAATTTTATATGGTCATTCGCTCTATCTACATCTTAAACCTTGGTGTAGTTAAAGGGGGGATTTTCCCACTAGCAGACTCTAGCTTCATTACAGATGAATCTATTGGCAACTTCACTGGTTTGAAATGGACACGATATTTTCTAAGAGGTATTCATTTTGAGAATTTTTCAAACATATCTGGTTTTCCAAATCTCGTGCCTGATAGAAGTGAATGGGAAGGTCCTCTTTCTAGGTTTAGAGGAGAATATTGGGAAGTGACAGCTGAGTTCTTATTAAATTTTCACGATTTTATGCTTAAATCGAAAGTTATACATGAATATGTCATGATCAAGTTGTTTAAATACTCCTTGGAAGGAAAATACTGTGACTGGTGTAGATGTCTTCCTCCCTCAAGTATTTCATCATTACAAAAGTTTCACACTGTGTTTCATCATCACTACAAAATATTTTATCTCCCTGATATTGTTTTTGAAAAATGTTGTAGATAATTTGAATTCTACATCCAACATTCAATTAGTAATTCTTCTGGTTATAAGGATGAAGCAAAAAAAAATATTGATCATGTAGAGGAGGAGTTATCCCCATGTAAAACCTTCTCTGTTTCTTTAGTTTTGAAAGAAGAGTCTATTAATTGTCTTAATGATAAGGGTGTTGGTGATAGAAACATTGTAAGCATATTTTTCCTTGACCTGAATGTCTCTAGTAGTTTTGACTATGATGTAGAGGCTACTCCAAATTTTTATGAAGAACAAGTTGTTTCTTTTGAGTATTTAGATGCCAAAGAAAAAATGTACACATCATCATATGATAATTATGAAAATGATGCTTGTCATGAAGAAATAGTTGTAGAAGAAGATTTTCCTCGGGTCTTTCGAGAGGGTTCCTATAATGTGTTTTCACCTATGATGGAAGAGAAGTATTATAAATAGGTCTTTGAACTTACATATTTTGAGGATGTGCCTATTTATGATGCGTATGAAAATGAGTATGAATATCTTATTTCTTTTTAGTAGACAAAAACCATTAATCAAGAGGACTTTGAAAATGTTTCTGAAACCATAACTTACATTGATCATTTTTTTTTAATGATTACGAGGAAAATAATATTAAAGACCATGAACAACTTTATTTATTTTTCTGGAGATTTTGAACATCAACTATATGATAGTCATGGACTAGATTATTTGAAGGGAAAAGAAGATATGGTTTTTCATGTACAGGATGCAGTATTACCGGAAAATGATACTAAAAAATCATCTTGTTTTCAATTGAAGCATGAGGAGGATAACAATGTTATTCATGTAGTGGATTTAACATAGTGGAAATCTTGTTTTTTGAATGAATTGAAAATTTCTTGTCATTAATTTCATGATCCAATAGAAGATTGGATAGAGTCCTTACTATCCAAAACTCCAAGATCTACAGGTTTTTCCATGCTACTTGTTTGCAATATTAGGTACCAACTATTCATTGAATTTTTATTATACCTACTATTTCCCTATCATACTTTTAGCAGTGAACAACATGACAGGTCAAGAAATATGTTTCTTGAACTATTCTTTTGGAAATTTGTATATACATAAGCAAATAAATTTTCATTTGGTTATAAATAGGATCTATACATAAATAAGCTCACACTATGAGCATGTGGTTTTTAGTTTCTTGATTTGCAGTAGATAAGGAATAATGACTCCATAGCCCAATGGAGGCACTAGTGCAATAATTTTTCTTCAGTTTGGTTGGCAGATTTGCTTACATTATGGACAAGTAGGGTTATAGATTTTCAAAAATACAATGGATAAAGGAGTTGGAACTGCAAATGTTCTTGGAGCCTCATAGGGAGGCCTCCATCCCCTGTGGAGCCAAATGTTAACACATAAAGATGTATAGGTTGTCAAAAGTTTGGAGTCATGACTCATGTAAATAAATCAAGGTGATTGATTTTTAACCTTGGCTCTAAAGAAGATAAAAACACATTTTCCTAGTCTTGGTGTCATGATGGTGGTTGTCATTATTAGAAAAATAAGGAGGGTTCAACCGCCTCTTTCTATTTTCATTTGCAAAGATATTGTTGCGAAATGTTCATTGTTGCAAACTCTTTTAGAACAGTTGGTGCCAATTTAAACACTTGAAGGTTGATGGTTCAACTTTATGCAACAAGGGGTAAAAATCATATGTTAGCTACCATTACTTGATATTCAAAATTCCATCATTTTCAAACCATTTTAGTCATCAAGAGATCTATTCTTCTACATGATGTTACATGCTACAAACCAAACTACTGTTACCAACTCTCTCTTTTGTACAGTTGGTTTGAAATATGGCTATTTAAGACTTCATTCAACCTTTTCATCATCATTTCATCCAAGCTTCCATCTTCAAGTTACATCTTAGCCTCTACAATAATGTAAAACTTACTTGCAGCAAAAGCCTAAGAAACATTTTTTGTCTTATGATTACTTACATGCTATTTTGGAAGACATTTTTCATTGCTCAGAGGTTGAAGGAAGCTTTAGCATGGCCCAAAAAATTATTTTGGTAGTTTGTCACATTTCTTGCATCATTTGAATCCTTTTTAAGAAAGTTTCCACCTACAGGAAAGTTCGTAGAGTTGTTGTTAGGTGTTGCAAACTAATTTCATGTAGCATCTTTCTCTGATTTTTTCCTAATAACTTTTGAATCGTGATATGGGTGCTTTTGAAATTTGGTGTGGAGACGAAGAATATTACCATTGACGTGCTGACAAAAAAACAACCTGGACCAATTCGTAGTTTGGGAGAAAAGTCAAAATTACGATCTACATGAATGTTCAAAGATCATGCTACATAAACACTACAAACTCTAACAATATGAAAAATCTGAGCGATGAGAGGGCTCCCAGATGTCAGGGAAGGTTCAAATAGTTTCCTAGGAGTTAGTTGTACATGAGGGACATGTGTTCTATCACGAGATCAAGCAACATGACATGTTTCAAAAGGAATTTATCACAATATACAAGATCTAAAAAAATATGAATTTGTTATGTTTTTGTTGGAATCATTTGTAACAGACTCCTAAATGGAGGAGGATCCTATGTAGCTCCTTGGTTTTTACCTCCTTAGAGTAGAGAGAGGTAATTTACTATATATGAAGGGGATTTGGATAAGTAAAGGCTTGATTTCATAACTGGAGAAAGCTTGAGAGAGTTGCAGGGGTTGTTTATATGTTTATTTGTAAGCCTAAGGGCATGTGATGTAGGCATTTCTACCATTAGAGATTCATGAAATTTTTTTATCATAATTTTTGTTCTTTATTATTATTTTAACTTATCATCTTGCTTGAATGGAATTACATGCATTGAATATCAATGGTTTTTCATGGGAAAGAGATTCATGAGATGAAAATGATTTGTAGTAATTGTGTCTTTTTGTGATCTTTGTTCTAGTAATCGTTTAAGTCATTTTTGCAGAGAGGATATCTGCTTGATGATATTATTAATTTTTTTATCTTCCTTATTCCTCCATACATCAATTATAGCCCTTTTGGTCTGGTAGGTAGTTTGAGTGCCTTTTTTTTGTAGGATCTGTTGACTCCATGCCCAATGGCATGACATTACAGACAATTTTCTACCCTCATTCTTTCTCTTCCTTGTTGATCCACCTAATTTTAAATTTGATTTAATCACTTATATCTAAATGGGTATGGGGCTCACTCTTTTTGCAATCTTGAGTGACTTCTAGTGCCAACACCTCCAACAAATGATTTTTAGGGAAATGGAATGATAGAAGAGGGGTCCCAAAAGATGTAATGTGGTGCCTCGTGTCTAATGAAATCGATGGTTCATCGATATGAGGCTCGATTATATTTTTATCGCGAGTTGCAACTCGCCTCCTCAAGCCTTTCAGGGACATGTTGATAATTTGGTTCGGAGGCATAAAATCCAAATTGAGCGACATAATAGAGTTATGTAAGATCCTACAAATCCACTTGGACAAGGCCCACACAACCATGCTACGCACAATCATCTGTATAGTTTTCTTCAAAATCGACCACTAGTTTAGAAGTTGCATTGTGCCTCACTAAGAAAAACCCTACTTATAGAGATCCTCCAACATATTCTTTTCCAGGAAACATAATGATAGCAGAGGGGTCATCCTAGATATAACCCAGTGCCATGATTCCAATGCAATAGAAAATTCATCCATATGAGGTTGAGTTAGAGTTGTATCGTGAGTTGCAACTCACCTCCTCAAGCCTTTTAAGGACATGTTGGAAATTTTGTCTCAGGGCATAAAATCCAAACCGAGTGGAATAATGGATTTTCATAATCTGTTGCATATATGTTTGGAAAATTCCCATGTTACCATGCTAGCCATAATCTCCCAACATAGTGTTCTTGAAAATATACCACTTCTTCAAAAATTGCATTGTGCCTCACCGAGCAAAATTGTAGTTCAGGAGATCCTCAAACAAACGCTTTTTCAAGAAATGAAATGATAGTGGAGGGGTCCCTTTAGCTATAAGATGGATCCATAGGTTCATCCATATGAGGCCCATTTAGAGGATTATTGTGAGTTTCAACTCACCTCCTTAATCCTTTCAAGGACATGTTGGAAATTTGGTATGGGGGCATTAAATCCAAACCGAGTGGAATAACGGATTTCCATAATATCTCACATCATTGTTTGGCCAAGGGACATATTACCACACTACCTACAATCGCCCAACATAATGTTCTTAAAAATCAACCACTTATTTAGAAATTGTAATGTGTCTCACTGAGAAAAACCCTAGTTCTTGATATCCTCCAATAAACACCTTCTGAGCAACAAAATGATAGCAGAGGGGTCCCCTTATCTGTAACCAGAAGGAGAATTTCAGGTGGAACCAAAAGGAGACTTTCAGGTCCATGTAGTGCACATATTGGATATAAAAGTAAAAATACTCTGGAATCAAGTTATAGAGCTGTTAAAAGTTCAGTGGATCTGCTACAGTCTTGAATATGCTACTTGGGAGTATGAAGATGCCATGCAGGTAGAGTACCCACAACTTTTTGAATAAATTTTGAAATTTTGATTTCTCTTTTGTATACATAGTGAGGTTAGTGCCAAAAAAATAGGGAGGGGAATGTAATACCCTGATTTTGATTCCCCATATTAAATAATGTATTTTATTAATGTATGAAAGGTCAAAGTGTCTAAACAATTAGAAGAGGCTAGTGTGCTTAGGAAATGTAATGTTTTGATCATTATTAATGACAAAATACATTGTTGGATGCTATATGGAAAAACACAAGAGTTATAGGGGGATGTGATTCCACGAGAGAGGGGGATTAAGGGGATACGTATTTTATTAAATTTTATTTACCCACAATTTATTTTATTGAGAGAAATGGTTACATGAGCTTCTTGGGGAAGGCCATGTGGTTCTTGATTTCCAAGAAAATATATAAACCAATGTTGTGGGTTGTTTGGGGGTTCTTGTCCATTCACACTTTCACTCTTTCATTCATTGTTTCTCAATTATCATTCCTCGTTCATTATTTCTCTTGGATTGGGACATGGGGGGCGAAATGTTGAGGAAGAAACCATTTTTTATTGGTTGTAGTAATTGTTGGTGCATTCCAACCATGAATTTGTGCATGCATGTATGAGATGCATTGGCATGTACTAGATTTTAGTCACAATTGTGAGTCCTGGGAGTCCTAGCATGGATATTCTTGAAAAGATGCACTAGATCCCTTGAAGGAGGTGGACATATCAAGGTACTGCACGATAGAGAAGGGGGCCCATTCTCTTGGGTTCTGTAGGATGGAGATAAGAGAGTTGGTGTACTTTGGATTGATGTGTGTTGAGAAACCTATGAGATCTTGAGTTTTGACTAGTTTGGGAAGCTGAGTGACACCCTAGAACTATCCTTTTGGATTCACAGCCTTGGCTTGGGGGTGACCTACTATTGAGATTTATAATAACAGTGTCTATGGTTTGGTAGAATGTCTTTGGTCTATAGCGAGTTGGTGATTGGTTTTAATAAAGATAAGTGATCTTGTTATGTGTTTCTCTACTTGTCTATTTATTTCTATTGTATATTAATTATTATAGATGAGATTACTTTTTATAATATGCTTGTTTGTTGATTATTAGTGTGCATGACATATTTTCCATTTCTTTTATGATGTAGTATGAATCTTGATGATTGCATGTGAATCTTTCATGCTTCTTTATTAATTAAATTTCATCAGAAATTAGAAAACAATTTTGAAGTGTTTAAATTGAAGTAGCATGCCCAGGCTTGTGCATGGTTGGGTATGTTACAACCCCACAACATAAAAAATTCATCATTTAGGGACTCAAAATGACCCTGAAAGTTTAGGGCTTGAAAAAGTAGAAAAACCGCTAATGTGGAAAATTATTTTTTTGAGTTAGTGGAATAGGTGGGTGGCCATCGATATCCACTTGGATCAATATCTCACCTTGAATATTTAAAATTTTAATACCCTTTGGTTCACTTGGTAAAACAGACATTGATACTTACTAAGTATACATGCACTGAGGTGCATGCTATATGAAATGCACCGAGGCTCAGGATAAATTAAATGCACTGGTGCGTACTATAACTTAAATGCACCAGGGAATACAAAAATTAAAAAAATAATTCATGCTTCATACACAAACAAGGTGGAATCAATGCATATAAACTATAAGAGCATCAATTCTCTGCATACAATTAAAAAGGAGAAACTAATGCACGATAATTATAAATGCACCAATGCATTTGTATTATATTAATGCACTGGAATGGGTTTGTAAAGAGCACGCTAGTGTGATTTGACAATAAAATCACAAAGAAAACCTTCCCTGCAACCTTCTCCCACCCAAATTCTTTTATTTATCTAGAAAAGTTGTTAAAATCTTCACTAAAACCTCTTAAATCAATAGATAATATTGTAGTGGAGGTTTTTTTTGAAAAAAAATCCAAATTTTAAAACACTAAAAAAATATACAAAACCCTCTGCTAGAAGGTGTTCAACTTGTAGTGGACATATTCACACCCCTATATATAATAATCATTCAATGCTTTACCTGCTACGAGTTGGTCGGTGGCTTCCTAGGATCACCTTGCCACAATATAAGAAGAATGGCATTTTAGAATGTTAGAAAATAATATAAGAAGCATGACCTATTAAAATTTATGTTAAATATACAAAAAAAAAAAATTAATTAATTAGAGGTTGGGTATATTGGTAGAACATAATTACCCCCATAATAGCAGTGCATGTATCAATTTTATTTAAATCATAATCCACCAAGAATGTTTCCCCTGCAACTATTATTTTCATTGCACATATGAATATCCAATTTCTTTTATGCCCCTCAAATATGAAATCAGGTTTCTTTCTTGTTGTCTCGGTTCTTGTATTTCTTATTATCCCTACAATATTCCACAACAACTTTGGCCTTCCATCAATATACGTTATCACTCATTTATTGTGATGAATTTTTTTTAGTTGTATATAATTTAAAGTGACTTCATATCTTTGCATACTTGGCATATATCAGACCAGCCTCAACCAACATCCATAGTTGTAGCATGGTACAACATACTCCATCAATTCACCAAGTTCTCCATATTTCACCTTTAAGATATCCATAGAGAATAGAACTAGACCATGCATTGATGACAAAACAATGTAATGCATCCTCTCATTGACATGAAAGTCAGTTTCCAACTAAGGAAGTTCCTTGGGTACCCATCATTTTACTAGTTGTTTGTACCTCAAGGTAACCTCGACATCACGTATGCTCTCATTGTCATAAGAACATGATCCTCCTTCAACAAGAAATAATTCCATGCACCTACAAAATTTCCTTCGGAACTTTTCACCTCGAGTTGATCTCACCCTATTAGATGTGTTGGACGTAACACTTTCCCATGTCCCTCCTGAAATTCCCTCACTCGAGGATGATAGGTTTGATAGGTACCTATTTAGTTGTACCTACACTCCATCGAATGAGAAAATAAGTTAGCAATCTTTCCTCTGACCTCTTTTACAACATTTCATGTCTTCCTAGAACCCTAAAACCAAGGACCAAAAAAATGAAATAATATTTGTTAATAATGACATATCAAATTCAAAACTGTAACTACATATACCAACATCTTATCATTTGGAGACCAACACAAGTTGATATAGAAAACTCCAAAATTTGGAAACCAAATGTTCTAACATAACGAATACAAATAATGTCTAAACAGTCTCAAAATGTAGTAAAACTTAACAGGAAAATTTTTTAGTATCTTGTTTTCTCTCACTTAAGGAAAACAAAGTTAAAATGATCATTTGGCAATCACAAACTGGCTCTTTCTCGCTTAATGGTTGGAATTCGATTGGTAGGATTCCCGAGTAGTGTGTACAAAGGGTATGGGCATAGGTATCATAAGATGTTGACATGTTCTTACAATAAATTCCTCATTGATGATCAATAATTGCAATCTTTTATCCCAATCAAGATCCAATTTGAGAATATTTCATAGTCCTCTCAAACAGGGAGAAAAAATATTTCACTACATCAATATAATGTGTGTATCCTAGAACATCTAAAGACATCACAAACCTATTGTTTCCTCAAATGTCCATGGTGACTCTTTCACTACATCATTGTAGTGTGTGTGCATCTTAGAAATTATAAGGGCATCACATACCTATTATTGCCTCAAACTTCCATGGCATAAATGGCCATAACCCCTCAAAGAAGTTTGTCATGAAGGGGAAGCTCCACATAGCTAGTTAGCAGGCTGATGTCTCATTCATTAATATAATTAATGAGACAAACTTCTCCACCAACTAAAAACAACCATAATTGAAGAAGGAAAACATGTTGAAGAATTATAAATTCACCTTCACTCTGTATTCCTCTATAACTAAAATCCCATTCTAACTAGAAATTGTTTTCCATATACAACCAAGATAGTTTGAAATGAAGATTAACATAGTAGAATATTTGCAAACATCCCATAGGGTAATTTATCATAGAAATATTGTATATCTATGATGTTTGTACACATCCTCCGAGGGATCTTACCATAATAGGATTGGATATCTATGTAAACATACACCGTCTGATAAGAAAAACATGACATAATATCCATTCCAAAGAGAGGAAGAATGTTGTTGAAAGGACTTTTCACCCTAAAGATTTCAATATTGTAAAAGCATTAGCCCATGTCATACCTTAAGTACCATATTTAGCATGTTCAACATTTGAATTTAGATAAAAATGAAACAAATTATAAAAAAAAATAATGTAACATACCCACACATATAAATAAGATAAATGTCACTATATATATATATATATATATATATATTTCACTTAAATCAATATTAATTACAATAAGAAGAAAACCTTGACATAAATACCAAAGTAAAACACACACCTATTCTTACTACACAATATAGCTACATCTTGGACTCTTCCTTAATCCTCTCTCTTTCATAAATTTTCTCACTATTTCCACATCATCCCACCTTCCCACTACAACATGGATGTTCAATATTAGAACATAACCACTAATATTTTCAATTTCTCACTTAGAAATATGTTCTGCAGCCAATTCTACAAGATCTATATTGTGGTGGATTCTACAAGAACCAAGAAAAGAACCCCCAACCCAACCACATACATTAGGTTTTAATAACATCTTCATGAAAATATCATATGATTCATCTTAGCACCCATATTGACCATGACAGTCAATCATATAAGGGTGTTGTTCCACCTTGGGTTTGTTATGAATATCAACTCATGTAACCAAAATATTACCATACTTACTTAATTTTTCGTATGTGGTTTCTTCTGGATAGAACATCAACGAAGGCGATGTGATATGGTTTCACACATTCCTTTCACATTCAGATAAATATTTTTAGGGAATCTTCACTATATCCATGCATGACATTCTTGGTATTCATTGCATTTCATGGTACCATATCAGGTGGAAACATTTTCAAAAACATAACTAGCATTATCTATACTCGCACACTTGGAATACATGTCCAATAAAGGAACTCCCTACAAAGATATATGAATCAAATCCATTTTTAACCATACAACCATGAGTATACACTTTTATAGAGTCAATAAGTCAGGACATGCAAAAAGAATACTTGTTGTGGTAATTAAATTAGGATTTGGTTCGGACACTCACATTTGGAAAATGGATTTCAAAGACTCATAATAGTTCTTGTTTTTTGCATAGCCTACAATATCATTCCATGATACTACATGCTAGAAAGAAATAATAAGGTTTTTTTCCATAAGTTAATATATATTGGTCATGATGAAGTCACGGGTTCAAATCCTAGGATTACATAAACTATTTTGACATAAAACAAAACCCTACACAAAGTCAAATGTCGAGGTACTCACCAATTTTGGTGGCATTCTTGGTCCCCTAAGTGTAGCACACTTGTTTGTCTCTTTTATAGGTAGGGTATCCTTTATACATATCTCCAATAGTCTCTCGAGTTGTTTATATCTATTATCTCCAATGTTGTCTAGGGTATGTTGCTCAGGCTATATCCTCACTAGTGGTATTGATTTATCTCCTTGCTAGTAAGATTGGGATGTCATCCTGCTAGTTAGATCGGGATAAATATCTTCATGGTATTTTAGCTTGGGCACAAGTCATGTCCTTGCTCATGCATTGATTATTTG
>JASDQU010882104.1:23244-36501 GCA_032191745.1 Picea mariana
GGGTGGGTAAACCCACCCATTTTGAGATGTTGGCCCTACCAGTGAAGAGACAATTCACACGTTCTAGACTTGTATAAATAAATAAAGAGCCCAGTGCCTCACATAAACACACAACTCACTTTCTCATTGAAAGACAAGTTTCGGATTTGCTGCTGGAGAAGAAGGAGAGAGTGGCGCATATCTGGGAGAGGAATTTCTATATTAGTTTAAGAGATCTCTTGGAATTGTATTGGCTATCTATATTAGGGAAGTTTTGTTGGGTTTTCTTCCCCTAGAGGGTTTTACAGGATAAATATTGCGTCTCTTGTGATTGTGTATTTCTCAGTGATCTTGGATTATGCTATTGTTATCTAATGAAATGCAAACAAATATAATAATGGCTTAAACATTAACACTTGTTTTCCTGGTTTTTGATGTAGGTCAACCTTGGGAGGACACATACAATCATTGTAACTACAAAGATTGAGGATATCATCACCAGACATGGGATAAAAGGTATAGTTACTGATATTATCTCTTATTGATTTCTTTTCATTTGTTTTGGTATGTTTTGGGTAGAGTAGAAACTAGATTGAATTTTAGATGGTCATTCGCTCTATCTACATCTTAAACCCTAGTGTAGTTAAAGGGGGGATTTTCCCACTAGCAGACTC
The DNA here is from genome assembly GCA_032191745.1 of Picea mariana. Lineage (NCBI taxonomy): Eukaryota > Viridiplantae > Streptophyta > Pinopsida > Pinales > Pinaceae > Picea > Picea mariana. The sequence continues at coordinate 23,898 of JASDQU010882104.1, forward strand.
TAGCTTCATCACAGATGAATCTATTGGCAACTTCACTGGTTTGAAATGGACACAATATTTTCTAAGAGGTATTCATTTTGAGAATTTTTCAAACATATCTGGTTTTCCAAATCTCGTGCCTGATAGAAGTGAATGGGAAGGTCCTCTTTCTAGGTTTAGAGGAGAAGATTGGAAAGTGACAGATGATTTATTATTAAATTTTCACGATTGCATGCTTAAATCGAAAGTTATACATGAATATGTCATGATCAAGTTGTTTAAATACTGCTTGGAGGGAAAATACTGTCACTGGTGTAGATCTCTTCCTCCCTCAAGTATTTCATCATTACAAAAGTTTCACACTGTGTTTCATCATCACTACAAAATATTTTATCTCGCTGATATTGTTTTTGAAAAAAGTTGTAGATAATTTGAATTCTACATCCAACATTCAATTAGTAATTCTTCTGGTTATAAGGATGAAGCAAAAAAAAAAATTGATCATGTAGAGGAGGAGTTATCCCCATGTAAAACCTTCTCTAGTTCTTTAGTTTTGAAAGAAGAGTCTATTAATTGTCTTAATGATAAGGATGTTGGTGATAGAAACATTGTAAGCATATTTTTCCTTGACCTAAATGTCTCTAGTAGTTTTGACTATGATGTAGAGGCTACTCCAAATTTTTATGAAGAACAAGTTGTTTCTTTTGAGTATTTAGATGCCAAAGAAAAAATGTACACATCATCATATGATAATTATGAAAATGATGCTTGTCATGAAGAAATAGTTGTAGAAGAAGATTTTCCTCGGGTCTTTCGAGAGGGTTCCTATAATGTGTTTTCACCTATGACGAAAGAGACGTATTATAAATAGGTCTTTGAACTTACATATTTTGAGGATGTGCCTATTTATGATGTGTATGAAAATGAGTATGAATATCTTATTTCTTTTTAGTAGACAAAAACCATTATTCAAGAGGACTTTGAAAATGTTTCTGAAACCATAACTTACATCGATCATTTTTTTTTAATGATTACGAGGAAAATAATATTAAAGACCATGAACAACTAATTATTTATTTTTCTGGAGATTTTGAACATCAACTATATGATTTTCATGGACTATATTATTTGAAGGGAAAAGAAGATATGGTTGTTCATGTATAGGATGTAGTATTGCCGAAAAATGATACTCATAAATCATCTTGTTTTCAATTGAAGCATGAGGAGGATAACAATGTTATTCATGTAGTGGATTTAACATAGTGGAAATCTTGTCTTTTGGATGAATTGAAAATTTCTTGTCATTAATTTCATGATCCAATGAAAGATTGGATAGAGTCCTTATTACCCAAAACTCCAAGATCTACAGGTTTTTCCATGCTACTTGTTTGCAATATTAGGTACCAACTATTCATTGAATTTTTATTATACCTACTATTTCCCTACCATACTTTTAGCAGTGAACAACATAGCAGGTCAAGAAATATGTTTCTTGAACTATTCTTTTGGAAATTTGTATATACATAAGCAAATAAATTTTCATTTGGTTAGAAATAGGATCTATACATAAATAAGCTCACACTATGAGCATGTGGTTTTTAGTTTCTTGATTTGCAGTAGATAAGGAATAATGACTCCATAGCCCAATGGACGCACTAGTGCAATAATTTTCCTTCAGTTTGGTTGGCAGATTTTTTTACATTATGGACGAGTAGGGTTATAGACCTGCAAAAATACAATGGATAAAGGAGTTGGAACTACAAATGTTCTTGGAGCCTCATAGGGAGGCCTCCATCCCCTGTGGAGCCAAATGTTAACACATAAAGATGTATAGGTTGTCAAAAGTTTGGAGTCGTGACTAATGTAAATAAATCAAGGTGATTGATTTTTAAACTTGGGTCTAAAGCAGATCAAAATACATTTTCCTAGTCTTGGTGTCATGATGGTGGTTGTCATTATTAGAAAAATAAGGAGGGTTAAACCGTCTCTTTCTATTTTCATTTGCAAAGATATTATTGCAAAATGTTCATTGTTGCAAACTCTTTTAGAATAGTTGGTGCCAATTTAAACGCTTGAAGGCTGATGGTTCAACTTTATGCAACAAGGGGTAAAAATCATATGCTAGCTACCATTACTTGATATTCAAAATTCCATCATTTTCAAACCATTTTAGTCATCAAGAGATCTATTCTTCTACATGATGTTACATGCTGCAAACCAAACTACTATTACCAACTCTCTCTTTTGTACAGTTGGTTTGAAATATGGCTATTCAAGACTTCATTTAACCTTTTCATCATCATTTCATCCAAGATTCCATCTTCAAGTTACATCTTAGCCTCTACAATAATGTAAAACTTACTTGCAGCAAAAGCCTAAGAAACATTTTTTGTCTTATGATTACTTACTTGTTGTTTTGGAAGACATTTTTCATTGCTCAAAGGTTGAAGGAAGCTTTAGCATGGCCCAACAAATTATTTTGGCATTTTGGCACATTTCTTGCATCATTTGAATCCTTTTTGAAGAAAATTTCCACCTACAAGAAAGTTCGTAGAGCTGTTGTTAGGTGTTGCAAACTAATTTCATGTAGCATCTTTCTCTGATTTTTTCCTAATAACTTTTGAATCACAATATGGGTGCTTTTGAAATTTGGTGTGGAGACAAAGAATATTACCATTGACGTGCTGACAAAAACGCAACTTGGACCAGTTAGTAGTTTGGGAGAAAAATCAAAATTACGATCTACATGAAAGTTCGAAGATCATCCTACATAAACACTGCAAACTCTAACAGTATGAAAAATCTGAGCGATGAGAGGGCTCCCAGATGTCAGGAAAGGTTCAAATAGTTTCCTAGGAGTTAGTTGTACATGAGGGACATGTGTTCTATCACGAGATCAAGCAACATGACATGTTTCAAAAGGAATTTATCACAATAGACAAGATCTAAAAAAAATAGGAATTTGCTATGTTTTTGTTGGAATCATTTGTAACAGACTCCTAAATGGAGGAGTATCCTATGGAGCTCCTTGGTTTTGACCTCCTCAGAGTAGAGAGAGATAATTTACTATATATGAAGGGGATTTTGATAAGGAAAGGCTTGATTTCATAACTGGAGAAATCTTGAGAGAGTTGGAGGGGTTGTTTATATGTTTATTTGTAAGCCTAAAGGCATGTGATGTAGGCATTTCTATCATTAGAGATTAATGAAATTTTTTTATCATAATTTTTTTTCTTTATTATTATTTTAACTTATCATCTTTCTTGAATGGAATTACATGCATTGAATATCAATGGTTTTTCATGGGCAGGAGATTCATGAGATGCAAATGATTTGTAGTAATTGTGTCTTTTCGTGATCTTTGTTCTAGTAATCGTTTAAGTGATTTTTGCAGAGAGGATATCTGCTTGATGATATTATTAATTTTTTTATCTTCCTTATTCCTCCATACATCAATTATAGCCCTTTTGGTTTGGTAGGTAGTTTGAGTGCCTTTTATTTGTAGGATCTGTTGATTCCATGCCCAATGGCATGACATTACAGACAATTTTCTACCCTCATTATTTCTCTTCCTTATTGATCCACCTGATTTTAAATTTGATTTAATCACTTATATCTAAATGGGTATGGGGCTCACTCTTTTTGCAATCTCGAGTGACTTCTAGTGCCAACACCTCCAACAAATGATTTTTAGGGAAATGGAATGATAGAAGAGGGGTCCCAAAAGATGTAATGTGGTGCCTCGAGTCTAATGAAATCGATGGTTCATCGATCCAAGGCTTGATTAGATTTTTATCGTGAGTTGCAACTCGCCTCCTCAAGGCTTTCAGGAACATGTTGATAATTTGGTTCGGAGGCATAAAATCCAAATTGAGCGACATAATAGAGTTATGTAAGATCCTACAAATCCACTTGGACAAGGCCCACACAACCATGCTACCCACAATCGTCTGGATAGTTTTCTTCAAAATCGACCACTAGTTTAGAAGTTGCATTGTGCCTCACTAAGAAAAACCCTAGTTCTAGAGATCCTCCAACATATTATTTTCCAGGAAACATAATGATAGCAGAGGGGTCATCCTAGTTATAACCCGGTGCCATGATTCCAATGCAATAGAAAATTCATCCATATGAGGTTGAGTTAGAGTTGTATTGCGAGTTGCAACTCGCCTCCTCAAGCCATTTAAGGACATGTTGGAAATTCTGTCTTGGGCATAAAATCCAAACCGAGTGGAATAATGGATTTTCATAAGCTCTTGCATATATGTTTGGAAAATTCCCATGTTACCATGCTATCCATAATCTCCCAACACAGTGTTCTTGAAAATATACCACTTCTTCAAAAATTGTGTTGTGCCTCACCGAGCAAAATTGTAGTTCAGGAGATCCTCAAACAAACGCTTTTTCAAGAAATGGAATGATAGTGGAGGGGTCCCTTTAGCTTTAATATGGATCCATAGGTTCATCCATATGAGGCCCGTTTAGAGGATTATTATGAGTTTCAACTCACCTCCTTAATCCTTTCAAGGACATGTTGGCAATTTGGTATGCGGGCATAAAATCCAACCGAGTGGAATAACGGATTTCCATAATATCTCACAACATTGTTTGGCCAAGGGACATATTACCACACTACCCACAATCACCCAACATAATGTTCTTAAAAATCGACCACTTATTTAGAAATTGTAATGTGTCTCACTGAGAAAAACCCTAGTTCTTGATATCCTCCAATAAACACCTTATGAGCAACAAAATGATAGCAGAGGGGTCCCCTTATCTGTAACCAGAAGGAGAATTTTAGGTGGAACCAAAAGGAGACTTCTAGGTCCATGTAGTGCACATATTGGATATAAAAGTAAAAATACTCTAGAATCAAGTTATAGAGCTGGTAAAAGTTCAGTGGATCTGCTACAGTCTTGAAGATGCTACTTGGGAGTATGAAGATGCCATGCAGGCAGAGTACCTACAACTTTTTGAATAAATTTTGAAATTTTGATTTCTCTTTTGTATACACAATGAGGGTAGTGCAAAAAAAATAGGGAGGGGAATGTAATACCCTGATTTTGATTCCCCATATTAAATAATGTATTTTAATAATGTATGAAAGGTCAAAGTGTCTAAACAATTAGAAGAGGCTAGTGTGCCTAGGAAATGTAATGTTTTGATCATTATTAATGACAAAATACATTGTTGGATGCTATATGGACAAACACAAGAGTTATAGGGGGATGTGATTCCACAAGAGAGGGGGATTAAGGGGATACCTATTTTATTATATTTTATTTACCCACAATTTATTTTATTGAGAGAAATGGTTACATGAGCTTCTTGGGGAAGGCCATGTGGTTCTTGATTTCCAAGAAAATATATAAACCAATGTTGTGGGTTGTTTGGGGGTTCTTGTCTATTCACACTTTCACTCTTTCATTCATTGTTTCTCATTTATCATTCCTCATTCATTATTTCTCTTGGATTGGGACATGGGGGGTGAATTGTTGAGGAAGCAACCATTTTTTATTGGTTGTAGTAGTTGTTGGTGCATTCCAACCATGAATTTGTGCATGCATGTATGAGATGCATTGGCATGTACTAGCTTTTAGTCACAATTGTGAGTCCTGGGAGTCCTAGCATGGATATTCTTGAAAATATGCACTGGATCCCTTGAAGGAGGTGGACATATCAAGGTACTTCACGATAGAGAAGGGGGCCCATTCTCTTGGGTTCTGTAGGATGGAGATAAGAGAGTTGGTGTACTTTGGATTGATGTGTGTTGAGAAACCTATGAAATATTGAGTTTTGACTAGTTTGGGAAGCTAAGTGACACCCTAGGACTATACTTTTGGATTCATAGCTTTGTCTTTGGGGTGACCTACTATTGAGATTTATAATAACAGTTTCTATGGTTGGGTAGAATGTCTTTGGTCTGTAGCGAGTTGGTGATTGGTTTTAATAAAGATAAGTGATCTTGTTATGTGTTTCTCTACTTGTCTATTTATTTCTATTGTATATTAATTATTATATATGAGATTATTTTTTATAATATGCTTGTTTGTTGATTATTAGTGTGCATGACATATTTTCCATTTCTTTTATGATGTAGTATGAATCTTGGTGATTGCATGTGAATATTTCATGCTTCTTTACTAATTAAATTTCATCAGAAATTAGAAAACAATTTTGAAGTGTTTAAATTGAAGTAGCATGCCCAAGATTGTGGGTGGTTGGGTATGTTACAACCCCACAACATCAAAAAATCATCATTTAGGGACTCAAAATGACCCTGAAAGTTTAGGGCTTGAAAAAGTAGAAAAACCACTAATGTGGAAAATTGTTTTTTTGAGTTAGTGGAATAGGTGGGTGGCCATCGATATCCACTTGGATCAATATCTCATGTTGAATATTTAAAATTTTACTACCTTTTGGTTCACATGGTAAAACAGACATTGATACTTACTAAGTATACATGCACTGAGGTGCATGCTATATGAAACACATCGAGGCTCAGAATAAATTAAATGCACTGGTGCGTACTATAACTTAAATTCACCAGGGAATACAAAAATTAAAAAAAGAATTGATGCTTCATACACAAACAAGGTGGAATCAATGCATATAAATTATAAGAGCATCAATGCTCTGCATACAATTAAAAAGGAGAAACTAGTGCACAATAATTATAAATGCACCAGTGCATTTGTATTATATTAATGCACTGGAATGGGTTTGTAAAGGGCACGCTAGTGTGATTTGACAATAAAATCACAAAGAAAACCTCCCCTGCAACCTTCTCCCACCCAAATTACATTATTTATCTAGAAAAGTCGTTAAAATCTTCACTAAAACCTCTTAAATCAATAGATGATATTATAGTGGAGGTTTTTTTTTGAAAAAAAATCCAAATTTTGAAACACTAAAGAAATATACAAAACCCTCTGCTAGAAGGTGTTCAACTTCTAGTGGACATATTCACACTCCTCTATATAATAATCATTCAATGCTTTACCTGCTACGAGTTGGTCGGTGGCTTCCTAGGATCACCTTGCCACAATATAAGAAGCATGGCATTTTAGAATGTTAGAAAATAATATAAGAAGCATGACGTATTAAAATTTATGTTAAATATACAAAAAAAATAATTAATTAGAGTTTGGGTATATTGGCAGAACATAATTACCCCCATAATAGCAGTGCATGTATCAATTTGATTTAAATCGTAATCCACCAAGAACGTTTCCCCTGCAACTATTATTTTCATTGCACATATGAATATCCAATTTCCTTTATGCCCCTCAAATATGAAATCAGGTTGCTTTCTTGTTGTCTCGATTCTTGTATTTCTTATTATCCCTACAATATTCCACAACAACTTTGGCCTTCCATCAATATACGTTATCACTCATTTATTGTGATCAATTTTTTTTAGTTGTATATAATTTAAAGTGACTTCATATCTCTGCATACTTGGCATATATCAGACCAGCTTCAACTAACATCCATAGTTGTAGCATGGTACAACATACTCCATCAATTCACCAAGTTCTCCATATTTCACCTTTAAGATATCCATAGAGAATAGAACTAGACCATGCATAGATGAAAAAACAATGTAATGCATCCTCTCATTGACACGAAAGTCAGGTTCCAACTAAGGAAGTACCTTGGGTACCCATCATTTTACTAGATGTATGTACCTCAAGGTAACCTCGACATCACGTATGCTCTCATTGTCATAAGAACACGATCCTCCTTCAACAAGAAATAATTCCATGCACCTACAAAATTTCCTTCAAAACTTTTCACCTCGAGTTGATCTCACCCTGTTAGATGTGTTGGATGTAACACTTTCCCATATCCCTCCTAAAATTACCTCACTCGAGGATGATAGGTTTGATAGGTACCTATTCATTTGTACCTACACTCCATCGAATGAGAAAATAATTTAGCAATCTTTCCTCTGATCTCTTTTACAACATTTCATGTCTTCCTAGGACCTTAAAACCAAGGACCACAAAAATGAAATAATATTTGTTAATAATGACATATCAAATTCAAAACTGTAACTGCATATACCAACATCTTATCATTTGGAGACCAACACAAATTGATATAGGAAACTCCAAAATTTGGAAACCAAATGTTCTAACATAACGAATACAAATAATGTCTAAACAGTCTCAAAATGTAGTAAAACTTAACAAGAAAATGTTTTAGTATCTTGTTTCTTCTCACTTAAGGAAAACAAAGTTAAAATGATCATTTGGCAATCACAAACTAGCTCTTTCTCGCTTAATCGTTGGAATTTGATCGGTGGGATTCTCGAGTAGTGTGTACAAAGGGTATGGGCATAGGTATCATAAGATGTTGACATGTTCTTACAATAAATTTCTCATTGATGATCAATAATTGCAATCTTTTATCCCAATCAAGATCCAATTTGAGAATATTTCATAGTCCTCTCAAACAGGGAGAAAAATATTTCACTACATCAATATAATGTGTGTATCCTAGAACATCTAAAGACATCACAGACCTATTGTTTCCTCAAATGTCCATGGTGACTCTTTCACTACATCATTGTAGTGTGTGTGCATCTTAGAAATTATAAGGGCTTCACATACCTATTATTTCCTCAAACTTCCATGGCATAAATGGCCATAACCCCTCAAAGAAGTTTGTCATGAAGGGGAAGCTCCACATGGCTAGTTAGCAGGATGATGTCTCATTCATTAATATAATTAATGAGAAAAAATTCTCCACCTACTAAAAAAAACCATAATTGAAGAAGGAAAACATGTTGAAGAATTATAAATTCACCTTCACTCTGTATTCCTCTATAACTAAAATCCCATTCTAACTAGAAATTGTTTTCCATATACAACCAAGATAGCTTGAAATGAAGATTAACATAGTAGAATATTTGCAAACATCCCATAGGGTAATTTATCATAGAAATATTGTATATCTAGGATGTTTGTACACATTCTCCGAGGGATCTTACCATAATAGGATTGGATATCTATGTAAACATACACCATCTGACAAGAAAACCATGACACAATATCCATTCCAAAGAGAGGAAGAATGTTGTTGAAAGGACTTTTCACCCTAAAGATTTCAATATTGTAAAAGCATTAGCCCATGTCATACCTTAAGTACTATATTTAGCATGTTCGACATTTGAATTTAGATAAAAATGAAACAAATTATATAAAAAAATAATGTAACATACCCACACATATAAATAAGATAAATGTCACTATTAATATATATATATATATATATTACTCTTAAATCAATATTAATTACAATAAGAAGAAAACCTTGACATAAATACCAAAGTAATACACACACCTATTCTTACTACACAATATAGCTACACCTTGGACTCTTTCTTAATCCTCTCTCTTTCATAAATTTTCTCACTATTTCCACATCATCCCACCTTCCCTCTACAACATGGATTTTCAATATTAGAACATACCACTAATATTTTCAATTTCTCACTTAGAAATATGTTCTGCAGCCAATTCTACAAGATCTATATTGTGGTGGATTCTACAAGAACCAAGAAAAGAACCCCCAACCCAACCACATACATTGGGTTTTAATAACATCTTCATGAAAATATCATATGATTCATCTTAGCACCCATATTGACCATGACAGTCAATCATATAAGGGTGTTGTTCCACCTTGGGTTTGTTATGAATCTCAACTCATGTAACCAAAATATTACCATACTTACTTAATTTTCCGTATGTGGTTTCTTCTAGATAGAACATCAACGAAGGCGATGTGATATGGTTTCACACATTCCTTTCACATTCAGATAAATATTTTTAGGGAATCTTCACTATATCCATGCATGACATTCTTGGTACTCATTGCATTTCATGGTACCATATCAGGTGGAAACATTTTCAAAAACATAACTAGAATTATCTATACTCCCACACTTGGAATACATGTCCAATAAAGGAACTCCCTACAAATATATATGAATCAAATCCATTTTTAACCATACAACCATGAGTACACACTTTTATAGAGTTAATAAGTCAAGACATGCAGAAAGAATACTTGTTGTGGTAACTAAATTAGGATTTGGTTCAGACACTCACATTTGGAAAATGGATTTCAAAGACTCATAATAGTTCTTGTTTTTTGCATAGCCTACAATATCATTCCATGATACTACATGCCAGACAAAAATAATAAGGTTTTTTTCCATAAGTTAATATATATTGGTCATGATGAAGTCATGGGTTCAAATCCTAGGATTACATAAACTATTTTGACATAAAACAGAACCCTACACAAAGTCAAATGTAGAGGTACTCACCAATTTTGGTGGCATTGTTGGTCCCCTATGCATAGCACACTTGTTTGTCTCTTTTATAGGTAGGGTATCCTTTATATATATCTCCAATAGTCTCTCTAGTTGTTTATATCTATTATCTCCAATGTTGTCTAGGGTATGTCACCCAGGCTATATCCTCACTAGTGGGATTGATTTATCTCCTTGCTAGTAGGCTTGGGATGTCATCCTGCTGGTTAGATCAGGATAAATATCTTCATGGTATTTTAGCTTGGGCACAAGTCATGTCCTTTCTCATGTATTGATTATTTGAGGTTTTATTTTTGTTAATGGTTATTTTATTTGGGTTATGTTAGACAGACACACACTATATATATAAATAATATATATAGATATATTATTTATATTTATATATTATTATTATTATTATTATTATTATTATTATTATTATTATTATATATTTATATTTATATTATTTAAATACTATATTTGAGTAATATGTAGATATATATAATTTATAATTATATATATTATATTATACGATGATAACAATGATGATGATGAATATGCCCGCACAGGTGTAGACGGAATGGCAAGTGCCGTGTAAATGGAAGGAAATTTGTAAAATGAAGTCTCATGTTCGATTCTCACCCGGATTTACTCGTGTGCCATTCTTGTAGGTTGGATGGTTGCACTTGGGGTTATAGTGGTAGCCTACGGGGATCGACCCTGTGTCACGCGAGTACGAGAACCGCTAGTTGTCAATTCCCCCAGTACAAAAGAATAAATAAATAAATGATGATGATGACTATGAAGATCATGACGATGGTGATGAGTATTGTTGAATCATTTATTTTTTTCTAAGCTTTAGACTTAAATAGGTTTAATTCTCATTAAATAAAGACAAACATGCACTTGGATATCACCATTGATGAGGTCTTCTGTTTGATACAATGATCCTAAGTTATTTAAAGCTATGTAGCTTCCCACTAGTTAAAGGGCCAAATCGCTAAAAAAATTCTTCAAAATACCGGGTTTTGGGGTTTCACAGACCTAATGGTCCAACATATAAAGGGTCCCAATGTCCCGACATGCAAAGTCGCGAAACTACAATAATTGTTAAGCCATGTTAATTAAGGCGGTAAAAGCGATTAGTACTAATTAATCACATCGCGACTTCGCAACTTCGGGAATTCTGCCCCAAACAAAAACTTAAAATCCCAATACACAAAGTCACGAAACCTTTATTAATCGTGATTAATTAAAAAGTTAAACATGATTAATATTACTTAATCAATCACAATTTCCCGATCCAGGGGTCCTTAAATCAAACTAAGTCAAAGATAGTAAATCTTTTCACATTTCGGAAATGAGGGGTTTACCATTCATTACATTCAAAAACCCCTGAAACCCAAGGTCCCAAAAGCTTTGAGTTCTTAAGAAGGATTAATTTAACTTTTAAATGAAAATTAACGATGCAATTTGATATTTCTCACATTCATGTTTTGGGATATTTCAATGTCGTTACATCCAAAACTCTCGGTCGCAAAACACTAAAATTTGGTAATATTTATTATGGATCAATGAATATATTTCCTAATGTAAGGTGCATATCTATAGATGTACCCTCCTCATTAAAACAAATAAATTCATCAACCGTAGAAAATGCTAGAATTAATGCAAACTGAGAGCGAATAAAAGTTTTCTATTTCAAATTCCATTCCTACTTTCAGCAAAGTAGTACGTTTAACTAAAGAAAAGCTCATGCATTCTCCTCTATAACAGGTATTTGCATTTCATTACAAGCATCATGGAAGCCAAGAAAACGTTGAAGAAGAATGATGAGGCCGATGAAGGCTCAAGTCTAAACATAGACGTCCTATCTAATACCACTCCACATGTTGTAGATTCAATTAGGTCTTGGATGAAGATTTCTAAAATATTGGAGCAGAAAGTCATAAATTGCCCAGATGATTATGGATATGAAACGACTGACAAGCTCATAACTAAACTCAGAGTTATATCAGAGTCTGAACTTCATAAAATAGCCACATGACCAAAGCTCATTCCATACAATGACATGATAAGCTGAGCTCTGGAGAACATCGATGTACATACTAGGAGCATCATAAATCACCAAAAGGTCATTGTCAGCTCTTTCAGGCCAGAACACATCCAAGTAATGTAAAAGATATCCCCTAATCCTAAACATATTTATAATTTTGCATTCGTAGAAAAGTTTCAATGAAACAAATGTGCAGAATGTGACCGAACCTATCCAGATATAGTTAAAATATGGTGGGG
>JASDQU010882107.1:15764-44981 GCA_032191745.1 Picea mariana
AGTCTGGGTAACCGACACAAGCTGAGGATAACCCAAAGCTTTCCAAGCAATTGAGGACAAAATACTAACGGACAAACCTTCATCTATCAGTGTCCAAGGAACAACCCGACCACAAACCTGTACTATAATATTGAAAGGAATGTGAGAGGGAAGACGAGGTCCAATTAGCACACCCAAATAAAAAAGGATGGCCTCATTACTTGGAGGGGGTTTCATGGGAGAAAGATAAATGCCTCCCAGCACAGTAAATTCTGTATCAATGAGAAAAACATGGGCATAATCAATTTTACTCTCTAGAGGGAGAGTAGGGTCGATCGATGATGGGATCAGATCAACCACATTGGCACTCTTCATAGGAAGAGTGGGATTGATCGATGAAGTAAATGGAAAAACCACTTTAGCACTCTTCAGATGAAGGGTGGGACTGACCGAGGGAGGAACTAGATCAATCACTTTGACACTTGTCGGAGGAAGAGTAGGATCGATCTATGGCGGAACCAGATCGACCACTTTGGCACTTGTCAGAGGAGGAGTGGGATTAACCGATGAAGTAACTGGAGCAAMCACTTTGGCACTCCTCAATGGAGGAGTGGGATCGATTGATAACGATATCAAATAGACCACTTGGGTTTCATTCTCCACGGGGAGAATGGGGTCGACAAGTGGAAATAGATCGACCATTTGGGTTAGTGGTTCAACCAAGGATTAAAATGTATTGACCAACCGATCAAACTGATTGATTGGGGATGGAACCGGATTGACCAGTCCATCAACTAACGATGGGTTGGGAGAAATATTATGATAACCGATTGGAAGTTGGAGATTTTTCAAAAGAGAAGAAGCCTCATCCATATGAGGACAAGGTGACAACAATGATCACCTTCGGATAACATACAAGAAAATTTGATAGTTGTATTCTTCTTACCAACCTTAATGTCACTAGTTGATGGGGCATCACCAGCATGTCTAGAAGAGGCCGATGACATGAAGGACAACATTTCTAAGACCTTGGGAAGACCAGGGAAATCCCTCAGAAAGTGGTCACCCTTACAAAGACTACAAGGGAATTTGGGTTTCAGATTCTTCACTTTAATATTGTCGACTTCATCAACACTCCCAATACTATTAACACTAGCTGGTTGCTTGGATCCAACATCTGATGTAGTTGGAGGCTTGGTCCCTTTCTGGTTCTTCTTCTTCTCTTTCCATTTCTTCTTCTTCTTATCAATCTGGCTACTCACTTGAGAGATTTCACTAGGAGAATAAGGAGAAATGGAAGGTAAAGAAGAATAAGGTTAGATTCGTACTACATCGGGATCAGTAAGAAGACCCTAGGTTGAGTCATCACTCTTATCTATAATTTTCCCAGGTTGCGTCGGAGTTTCTTTTGAACATTGACACATATAATGTTACATAGATCCACTTTGTATTGGTCATGGCTATGTCTTGTCGTCTTGTAGATCCACTGTGTATTCTTCATGGCTATGATCGGTTCAGGTCATAGTAGTATAGATCCACATTGTATATTCAGTGGATATACCTTTTTGTCAATATAATTATGGATCCACAGTGTATTTTATGGCGGCCATACTTTTAAAGTATTTATCACTCAAGCATAGGTTTTCCCTCCTTGGGTTTGAAACATGTCATAATATCCGTGTGATGGTTGTGTGCAGCTTCTACCAGGTTCTTTTGGGGGAGCGCTACCCATCTGTTGTACAAACCCGCATCCCATGCTTAAACGCCCTCACCTAAACTCCATAAAATCAATCCCTACTCTCCACAATTTACCCAATAGTTTAGACAATAGTTAACCACTACTTTCCCTCCATCTACCAGACTGTCCCTTATCCCCTGTTTCCACAAATTATACCTTACCCCTTCCCTTTCCCACTAAAAATTAGGATTTTCACATCATGGAAACTGGAAGCAGTGATAATTAGAAAAGGAGGTACAATAAGGGTGGGAAAGTGTCCAGGTATGAGCCAACACAAATTAGAGAAATCATGGCCTCACCTTTCATTAAGAAATTATTTGAAGATGTTGGTTGCCTAGGGTTTTGTGAAAGAATTCAAGAGGTGGGCTGCCATGCTAAATTGACCAACCTCTTTGCCACCAATTTCAAGAAGGATAAGACCAAAGTTGCAGGGGTAGACTTCACTATTTCCACAGATGTCATTTTCACAGCTACATGTATTCCCAATCATGGATAAATCTGGTTTAAAGGAATGGATTTGGACATTGAAAATTACAAGGTTTTCCTGAAACAACACTATAAAGATACTCTAACTCATATTTTTCCTTTCAGTCAGTTTCTAGATAGATATGCCCCGTTGATGAAGATGATCATGAAATATTTTACCTGTGAAGGGAGATTTTCAAGACTGTACTAGTATCACATAAGGTTTTTGATGCATTTCACTGCCATCAAGCCACTTAAATTGCCTCATTACTTATTCAGAAGCCTGGTCAAAATGATAGAAAAGGTACAAAGAAAAGGGAATGATCACAAAAACAAATTGTTTCATCATGGTTTGGTAAAGATCATGGTCATCCAAAAACTTTCAGAAATCAACATGCCTTGAGAGGATTTCATCTGATCAGTTTCTCTTCTGCCTGATACTGGTCAACCCAGTAGTCAAAACACTTCATTAGAACCACCAAGGCCACAAGAGGTTGGCTCATCCAATAGGTTGTCAACTAGAAAGACACATGTGGAAGAGATTACACAGACTTACCAGAAAGGGAAAAAAATGTTTTTTTCCCCTGAGAGCACCAAGAATATGTCTACACCTAGAATGTTGACTAGGGCACAAACTAGGCAAATGCCCGAGGACAATACGGTGGAACAAGTTCAGGGAGAATTGGAGTAGTCACCTAGGCATGCAGATGAATCCCCATTGAAACATTTTGAGGAGGATATTCCTCATGATAAATAGATGTTTGACCATGTAGACAAATCAAATGAAGAAATTATCAAAGAGAAACAAGCACAAATACAAGAGCTAAAGGATGATCTTACAAAGACAAATCACATGGTGGCATTACTAAAACAAGAGAAAAAACTTTTGAAGCTGAATGCAATGCATAAAAATACCTCACCAGGTCATCCATCATCCAACAAGGCAAAAGACAAAGATAAAACATTGATGAGTCTAGAAGAGCAGGTGGAAGGCAAGGAGCCAGTAAAGAAAAACCATGTTCACTCTATAGGTGCCGAGTTTGAGAGGAACAAGGAGTATTGGCTTGGGAGAGTAAACCAATACTTGGATAAGATATTGAAGAGGGCCAACAGAGACACCAAGCTGCAGAGAAACATAGCGAGACACTATTTCACCAGGAACATGATTTTCAAAATTAGGCTCAAAAAGATGAAAAAGAGGCTAAGGAAATCCCTAAAGAAGCAAAAAATGAGAGATATCCTTGATATCTTGGATGAAGCATAACTTATTGGGTAAACCCATCACACAAGGAGTCCTAGAAACAAATTGCAAGGAATTTTGACAATTTTGGCACTTTTTTGAAATTTTTGGTATTTTGACAGTTTTGATGTAGAGAAGCACAACATGGTCACGCTGCGCTTTCTTTGAGAGGATATAAATGATGAAAAAGTTACATTATTGGATAGGTATTGAGATTTAATTCACATATATATACTCTGTTGGCAATTTCATATCACAGTGTTGAAGAAAAATCCAAAAAACATGATAAAAAACAGGTCTCTGCCACTTTTTCAAGACCTTCGTTGTGCTTCTGGGAGTAACTTTGGGAAAACATATTTTTCTCTGTCAACATGTGTCCATTTTATTTTATGGAGGTTTCTAATGAAAACTATATACCCTCAGGTTTCCATTGATCCTTTCAGAGTTCAATTTGGAATAGTGGAAGGCTTTCAAAAGTCCTCTCCAAGGTTGGCGTTGCGTTTTTTATTGATGCCGTGTTTCTGGGAAATATGACAACATAGTGATTTTTTGTTTTAGACATCGATTCTTGTTCCATATTTCAATGCAAGTACAAAGTACATATCTATCTTATTTATAAACTTCTCAACATGGTTGAGTTGTATGATTTGAGAATATGTGTATTAGTTTTTGATTTAATGCACAAGTAGTGTAATGATCTTGCCTTGCAAAATTCAAACTGTACTTCCCGCTTAATTTTGTTTTTACATGGAAAATATCTTCATGATCTCTACATTTTTCTCCCATTTGGTGTTTTGGAATTCTTCTCTTCTAGCAATATCTAGAGACAAGAAGTTAATTGTTTGCCTCGAAACCTTATTTCCTTATGGACCATATTGATATGCACTTGCTTCTCAATATTTGTAGGTTCACTATATGTCAAATATGTGTTTAAACTCATGAATCTTTCCTCCAATGAACATAAATATATATTAGGGGTCTCAACTTTGTAGTGTTGAGATTTTGGAGTTTAAAACACAATTCAACTATAGTGATTTTGAAGTCAACTCAAAAACATGAAAAAGAGGCTAAGGAAATCCCTAAAGAAGCCAAAGAGGAGAGATATCCTTGATCTCTTGGATGATTCATCACTGATTGTGTAAACCCATCACACAAGGAATCCCATAAACAAATTGCAAGGAATTTTGACAATTTTGGCATTTTTTTGAATTTTTGGTATTTTGACAGTTTTGATGTGTACAGAAGAACAGCGTGGCCACACTGCGCTTTCTTTCAGAGGATATAAATGATGAAAAATTTACATTATTGGATAGATATTGAGCTGTAATTCACATATATATACTATGTTGGCAATTTCAGATCACAGTGTTGAAGAAAAATCCAAAATAGATGATAAACAACAGGTCTCTGCCACTTTTTCAAGACCTTCGATGCGCTTCTGGGAGTAACTTTGGGAAAACATAGTTTTCTCTGTAAAAATGTGTCCATTTGATTTTCTTGAGGTTTATAATGAAAACTATATATCCTCAGGTTTCCATTGAGTATTTCAGAGCTAGATTTGGAGTAGTGGAAGGATTTCAAAAGTCCTCTCCAAGGTTGGCACTGTGTTTTTGATTGATGTTGCGTTTCTGGGAAATATGAAAACATAGTGCTTTTTTGTTTCAGACATCGATTATTGTTCCATATTTCAATGCAAGTCCAAAATACATATCTATATTATTTATAAACTTCTCAACATGGTTGAGTGGTATGATTCGGGAATATGTGTATTAGTTTTTGATTTATTGCACAAGTAGTGTAATGATCTTGCTTGCAAAATTCAAACTGTACTTCCTGCTTAATTTTGTTATTACTTGGAAATCTCTTCATGATATCTACATTTTTCTCCCATTTGGTGTTTTGGCATTCTTCTCTTCTAGAAATATCTAGAAACATGAGGTTAAGTGTTTTCCTCGAAACCTTATTTCCTTATGGACCATATTGATATGCACTTGGTTCTCAATATTTGTAGGTTCACTATATGTCAAATATGTGTTTAAAGTTATGCATATTTCCTCCAATGAACATAAATATATATTAGGGGTATCAACTTTGTAGTGTTGAGATTTTGGAGTTTAAAACACAATTCAACTGTAGTGATTCTGAAGTTAGCTCAAAAACATGAAAAAGAGGCTAAGGAAATCCCTAAAGAATCCAAAGAGGAGAGATAGACTTGATATCTTGAATGATGCATCACTGATTGTGTAAAACCATCACACAAGGAGTCCCAGAAACAAGTTGCAAGGAATTTTGACAAGTTTGGCAAACTTTTGAAATTTTTGGTATTTTAATAGTTTTGATGTACAGAAGCGTAGCGTGTCCACACTGCGATTTCTCTCAGAGTATATAAATGATAAAAACGTTACATTATTGGATAGGTATTGATATTTAATTCACATATATATACTTTGTTGGAAATTTGAGATCACAGTGTTGAAGAAAAATCCAAAAAACATGATAAAAAATAGGTCTCTGCCAATTTTTCAAGACCTTCGCTGCGCTTTTGGGAGTAACTTTGGGAAAACATATTTTTCTCTGTCAAAAGGTGTCCATTTGATTTTCGTGAGGTGTCTAATCACAACTAGATACCCTCAATTTCCATTGAGCCTTTCAGAGATGGATTTGGAATAGTGAAAGGCTTTCAAAAGTCCTCTCCAAGGTTGGCACTGCGTTTTTGATTGATGTTGCGTTTCTGGGAAATATGACAACATAGTGCCTTTTTGTTTTAGACATCGATTCTTGTTTCATCTTTCAATGCAAGTCCAAAATACATATCTATATTATTTATAAACTTCTCGACATGGTTGATTTGTATGATTYGAGAATGTGTGTATTAGTTTTTGATTTATTGCACAAGTAGTGTAATGATATTGCCTTGAAAAATTAAAACTATACTTCCCACTTAATTTTGTTCTTACATGGAAAATATCTTCATGATCTCTACATTTTTMTCCCATTTGGTGTTTTTTCATTCTTCTCTTCTAGCAATATCTAGAGACAGGAAGTTAACTGTTTGCCTCGAAACCTTATTTCCTTATGGACCATATTGATATGCACTTGCTTCTCAATATTTGTACGTTCACTATATGTCAAATATGTGTTTAAACTTATGCATATTTCCTCCAATGAACATAAATCTATATTAGGGGTCTCAACTTTGTAGTGTTGAGATTTTGGAGTTTAAAACACAATTCAACTGTAGTGATTATGAAGTTAGCTCAAAAACATGAAAAAGAGGCTAAGGAAATCCCTAAAGAATCCAAAGAGGAGAGATAGCCTTGATCTCTTGGATGATGCATCACTGATTGTGTAAAACCATCACACAAGGAGTCCCAGAAACAAGTTACAAGGAATTTTAACAATTTTGGCAAATTTTTGAATTTTTTGGTATTTTGACAGTTTTGATGTACAGAAGCGCAATGTGTCCACACTGCGCTTTCTCTCAGAGTATATAAATGATAAAAAAGTTACATTATTGGATCTGTATTGATATTTAATTCACATATATATACTCTGTTGGCAATTTGAGATCACAGTGTTGAAGAAAAATCCAAAAAACATGATAAAATACAGGTCTCTGCCAGTTTTTCAAGACCTTCGTTGCGCTTCTGGGAGTAACTTTGGGAAAACATATTTTTCTCTGTCAAAAGGTGTCCATTTGATTTTATTAAGGTGTCTAATCAAAACCAAATACCCTCAATTTTCCATTGAGCCTTTCAGAGATGGATTTGGAATAGTGGAAGGCTTTCAAAAGTCCTCTCCAAGGTTGGTACTGCATTTTTGATTGATGTTGCGTTTCTGGGAAATATGACAACATAGTKCTTTTTTGTTTCAGACATCGATTCTTGTTTCATATTTCAATGCAAGTCCAAAATACATATCTATATTATTTATAAACTTCTCAACATGGTTGATTTGTATGATTCGAGAATGTGTGTATTAGTTTTTGATTTATTGCACAAGTAGTGTAATGATATTGCCTTGAAAAATTAAAACTGTACTTCCCGCTTAATTTTGTTCTTACATGGAAAATATATTCATGATCTCCACATTTTTCTCCCATTTGGTGTTTTGTCATTCTTCTCTTCTAGCAATATCTAGAGACAGGAAGTTAATTGTTTGCCTCGAAACCTTATTTCCTTATGGACCATATTGATATGCACTTGCTTTTCAATATTTGTAGGTTCACTATATGTCAAATATGTGTTTAAACTTATGCATATTTCCTCCAATGAACATAAATCTATATTAGGGGTCTCAACTTTGCAGTGTTGATATTTTGGAGTTTAAAACACAATTCAACTGTAGTGATTCTAAAGTTAGCTCAAAAAGATGAAAAAGAGGCTAAGGAAATCCCTAAAGAAGATAAAGAGGAGAGATAGCCTTGATATATTGGATGATGCATCACTTATTGTGTAAACCCATCATACAAGGAGTCCCAGAAACAAATTGCAAGGAATTTTGACAATTTTGGCAAATTTTTGAAATTTTTGGTATTTTGACAGTTTTGATGTACAGAAGCGCAGTGTGGCCACACTGCGCTTTCTCTCAGAGGATATAAATGATGAAAATGTTACATGCTTGGATATTTATTGAGCTATAATTCACATATATATACTCTATTGGCAATTTCAGATCACATTGTTGAAGAAAAATCCAAAAAACAAGATAAAAAATAGGTCTCTGCACTTTTTCAAGACCTTCGATGCGCTTCTGGGAGTAACTTTGGGAAAAAATATTTTTCTCTGTAAAAGGGTGTCCATTTGATTTTCTTGAGGTGTCTAATGAAAAATATATACCCTCAGGTTTCCATTGAGCCTTTCAGAGATGGATTTGGAGTAGTGGAAGGCTTTCAAAATTCCTCTCCAATGTTGGCGCTGCGTTTTTTATTGATGTTGTGTTTCTAGGAAATATGACAACACAGTGATTTTTTGTTTCAAACATCGATTCTTGTTCCATATTTCAATGCAAGTCCAAAATACATGTCTATATTATTTATAATCTTCTCAACATGGTTGAGTTGTATGATTTGAGAATGTGTATTAGTTTTGGATTTATTGCACAAGTAGTGTAATGATCTTGCCTTGCAAAATTCAAACTGTACTTCCCACCTAATATTGTTCTTACATGGAAAATATCTTCATGATCTCTACATTTTTCTCCCAGTTGGTGTTTTGGCATTCTTCTCTTCAAGCAATATCTAGGACAGAAAGGTAATTGTTTTCCTCGAAACCTTATTTCCTTATGGACGATATTGATATGCACTTGCTTCTCAATATTTGTAGGTTCACTATATGTCAAATATGTGTTTAAACTTATTCATATTTCCTCCAATGAACAAAAATCTATATTAGGGTCTCAACTTTGAAATGTTGATATTTTTGAGTTTAAAACACAATTCAACTGTAGTGATTATGAAGTTAGGAAAAAATGTGAACATTGAGAAATAACATAAGTAGAACTTGGAACCCTGTAGAATTAAATTTATAAATTTAATTTATGTTATAGGAATGAATATTTCCTTCAATGAAACTCATTCCTTCAATGAAAAGGAAAAGCAATTTTAAAAGTTAAAAAAATGTAAAAAATTTGAAAAAACAGCAAGTGGAGAACCTGGATTGTGTGTTAAGGTGAGGGTTAAAGTATATTGGTTTAGCATTTTTTTTCAATATATATTTACTTCTCTTTTAATCTTCTGGTTATGTTTAGGTGGGTTCTCTAGGGATATCCCAAAGAAATTTAATGAACCCATGTTTGTTTTAGGTCTCTATGTAGAATCTAAGTTTGTCCCAGGAACCTGTTACCAAACTGAGAGCCAAACTTGAAAAATTGGCACAAGTTGTAGTACCCTCTATTATGTTTGTAAACCAAGGAATATAGGTTCTAATTTTATTGAGCCCATTGTATCCATAGCCGAGGTTTAGATAGTAGGTGATAAGTTAGCCTTTTTTAGTTTAGAGTTGTGGATCAATCAAAAGCCTCATTATACATTTTCTATTTACAGATGAGTGGGTCATATGACATGTTTCAGTTTGACTATATCTTTGTAAACAAATTCAACTTGTACTCTGGATGATCTTCATTTCATTTCTAGTATACAACTATCATATTTTACCTTTTTGAATATATGCTGAACTATTTCTTTTTATAGTTTGGATCATGAAAATACAAGTACTTGAAAGAGAGACCCTTATGAAACACTACTTGGAGTGCAATAGCTTTATTTCATTAAAAAAAAATCATAACATTATCTCTCCAAGTATTCTCAATTCAAAGATCCCATTTAGATGCTATTGATAGTTTGGCTTCTCTAAACTTTGAAGACAATGGAATCTTGTGTAAGAATGTTTCAATGCTATTTTCATGGCAAAGGGTCATAAAATATTCTGTAGTGTCAACATTGCAATTGCCCGTAATGCACTTGGTAATGGGGATTGACATTTCTGGCCATTGTGTCTGGAAACCAATTAGAAATTGTATCAAAGTTTGAAGTGATTTTTGAAAGGAACTGTCTTTCAAACTGTGTTTTTTCTATTATGTGTAAAGTTGTACTCCGAAGTGCCGACTTGAGGATAATGTACTTAAGTTCCTCTTGTAGTCTCTTAAGTTGGGTATATTGTCAAATACCTTATGTGAAGTACAATACTATATTTAGTTTCTCTACTTGAAAAAAAAGGAACGACTCCCCTTAGAAATGTAGCATGCATTGATAATCAGGGATTATAATGGGTTGTATTGAATGAACTTGTAAAGAGAATAGTATCTCAATCTTGGTAGTGAGAAGTATGATCAATTTGTTATGTATTACCTTCAATTTCATTACATTTTAGGTTGGAAACTTTTCAATTCATTCAAGAAAAAAAAAATCTGTGCGAATTGTCAGTTTTTTCAGAATTCTATCTTATTTGATTTCTTTAAGATCCATAAGTTTTGGCATGCTTGCAGAGAGGAAGTGAAAAACGACTTTACAAATCTCTACACTCACAGGTATAAAAAACAATTTGCATGGAACTTGGTAATTACAAACTGCAGAGGAAGTTGGTACGTAGATATGGTAATTATAGTGTGAATCTTTCACTGCCCATAACATGATCTTTCTTCCTGTGTCAGATTTTCACATTGCCAAAGGACACATTGTTGTTTCCTGCTCATGACTACAAGGGCCAAACAACTAAATGTTGAATTTCTATGAAGGAAAATGTACCAAAAAAATCATCCTTTTGAGGTCCCATATTTGACCTCCAACATTTTTCTTTGCTTTTTGGCATGTATTGTCCCTTCTTCTCTTTGTTGGATTTTTTTGTAGGACTTTTATATGTTTCTATCATGGTCATTGTTGGCTTCCTTCAAATTTTGATGGAGATGGATATACTAAATAAGATATACAAATAAACCAAGTAGCTACCATCATTGGTACTTTCTTAGCAAGTCAAATTGCTCAATCACGTTGAAATGTGTGGAATCATATTAAAATGTAATGTGACTTAAATTATTAATTGTGAAAACAAAACAAAAAAGAAACAAAAAATGAGACAACAAAACCAAAAGAATTGAACCCAATACAATTCTCGATGTGATTGAATTATACAATTCTACTTTTGTTACAATGGAGTTACAAAAGATAGACAATGTTCATTTTCCAATAACAAAATTAGAGTTGTTTCTCTATCAAGGGAAGACAATTCAATTTTATTCCATCAATACAAGTATATATGTTTACAAAATGACATGCAGGTCACAACCTGATAAACACTACAATATGGCCATGCAATATCATAATTGAATATAGCCATAAAGTGCAACATTAGAATTACATAAACCCAAAAAATTGAACGCAGGTCCAAGTCTCTGTAGATTTGATGCATTTACAACCAATTAAGATATGGGAAAAGATGGATTTTTGGACGTAATGAATCCTGAAGCATCTGGAAGATGGATTTATGGATTTCTGGGGTTCAAATGTTCATGTTTTACCTGTTGACATGTACAAGAGTTGGGTTAGTTTTGATACCAAAAAGAATATTTTTCTAGCTTGCATTAAGTAATTATTTGACACACAAAATATAAGATTCATAAAGTTGATAAACTTAACAACTTACAAAATTATTTGGAAGAGAATACACTTATAGGAAACTTGAATGTCTCGTGGAAGGTCCCATTGATAGAGGGTCACATATACAAAAACAAATATGATAATGAGACTTTAAAAACAATAAGTTATTAAATCAAGAGGGTAGAAAAGTTAACATGCAGATTGCATACCTAGCACTTGTCCCAACTCCACCTTAAGAAACATCAAATATCTTACATTTTCTATTTTTATCTGTTGTTCTTATCACTATACTAAGCTCATTTGTTTCTGGAAGGTGGTTTTTCTTCTTAAATCCATCTATTTTACGCCTATAAAATGCTTGACCCATTTGCACAAGAACATCTGAATGATTGGAACCCCCTCCTTTCTGTGTGCATCTATGGTAAATGGTACGAGCTATCTTATGTGATTTCTCCATACCCTGTGTACCCCAAATGACCAAGCTTCCATATTTTGTTGCAAACCATGGTCCATGTGCAAAAAATTGATGCTACAAACATTGGCATCAATCTATCTTAGAATACCAAACAAATGTACAAAATTAAATTAATTTACAATAAATTATGTAAAGTAAAGAAACCTACAAAGGAAAGTACTAGTGGGATGAAAATTAATATGCATACCATATAATGTGTCATATGGTTGTCTCCCCAACCTTCTATCATTTCTCTTATGAAGTCTGTAATAGCTTCTTGAAAGGTTATTGCATCACCTTCCATGAAGTTTTCCTTATCCATCAGTAGAAAAAAAGATGAAAGTGACCTCCAAGAACATTTCTTCTTTCTAGTTGATTCAAGCCCTTCACTAGTGCGATCATCTTCTACATCAATTAATTCTTCATACAATCCCCAACATCCATGTCCACATTTTTTTTCAAGAAAACAACGTGCCTTGACACCTGACATTGATGGCTTTGTTGGAAGATTTCCTCGTGTACCTGACCTCTTAATATCTTTTTCAATTTTAACATGTCCACCATGCAAACCTGCTTTTGAAAGAATGCATTCAATTGCCTCAATTGACTTTTTACTTTCAGCCTGTGGGGTTTTGTTCCATGCAAACAAAATAGATAAATACACCATCTTATCAACAATTCTCACAAATGCATGCAAAATGTACATGTGCACCCTAATAAATGGTATAGGAAGCACTGCATCTAGATTTGGATCAAGTTGATCACGATTGGGAGGAAGGTTTTGATGACAACTCAAAATACCACCATTCCAACTTCGATATTTTTGTTTTTTATTCATGCAATATAAGCAACTATGCATTGTATTTTCACCATGAGAAATGTTGTACATACACTTGAGAGTTTTTAAATTAGCTCCAAGGTGCCATTCCACAAAATATGAACCATATCCTTCCACATATAAAATTTCCCCTGCATCATGTGAAGACATAATTGATGGTAAAGATGTTTTGCTGAAAAACAAATTTCAAGGACTCATGGGACTCCTTGTTGACATGAAAAATTCCCAACCAAAAAATGTGATCTTGAGATTGAACTTAAAAATATTTATCACTTGTCTTATCAAGGTTTGGATCTAATGCATGATTCATTAATGTGATTGAAACACTTTCATATTTTTCATTGTTGATTAAATCCATCTCATCCAATTTTAGGACAACAATCAGTTTCCCACATGCCTCCTCAATAGAGATGTCATAGTACCTCACCATAAGTTGTAATACCCGCTCTAGGTCATACCACAAGTTATTTTTTTCTCATTAATGGAATAATTTCACTTGATACTTTCTTTTTATTCTTACTTGCAACTTCACGCACTGCTTCTAATTGATATGCATCTCCCAAAGAATAAACAATTTTTTTGGTTTGTAGTCCATGCTCTTTTTGCGCATGAAAAGGACGAGGAACCAAAATCTTCTTAATTCCGACATTCAACATTCCCTCTCTCAGAACTTAAAAAAGACTTGCATATGCTTCGCTGTTGATCCCTCTATCATCACAAACTTCTTGAACATCCTTTACATCAATTGTTAAGTTTGCAATGAATTGGTTAACTACTTCTTTCCTCAAAGCATCAAATTCTGTTTTTTTGAGCATTGATTTAATGTCACTTTTCTTCAATATAGTTTTGCACAAATCCACAATATCAGTGCAACTTGGATCTAATATGGACTTCACCCCAAACACCCTTTTTATATAGGCACCTCCCCTATTTACCATACATGATAATGGTTTCAAATATTTTGATATATTCCTCAACCCCATTGGAGTTTCCTTTATTAAAGAGAGTCTCTTTTGGAGACGATAGATATCATTTTTCAACATTTCAATTTCTTTTGTTGAGCTGGATTTCACTTGAAGCAGTTCATCCACATGTCTTTGATTCAACATTTCTATTATTTGGTTCAATCTTATGATTTCATGACATTGAACCATATTTGAGTGATGGAGATGATTTAATTTGACACTAAGATCTTGGATTTTTTGTTCTAGGGAAATCCAGTTACCATCCAAATTTTTACAGTATCCTAGAAGACCATTGTTTCCATGGCATACAAACCAGCAAAGTCCTATTATTGTTTTGAAATCGGGATGAGATTTGGACACATGGTCAACTGGATAAAGTTCTCCTTTCACCCAAAGATATAAATGTTTAGCTCTAGATTCCCTTAATGCACTGTAGTCAATGTTAGAAACCAATTTCTGATTTTGTTTATGGATCAGTGCCATATCCTAACTTAAATCTATGCAGATAACATGGTGATAGTTTCTTACACCATTTGCATCTATTGAAGAGTCCCGCAAACAACCAATATTATGAAAATCAAAACATACAAGAAAATACCACAATGACAAAATCAACTTGAAGAAGAAATAATTTCAGAGATATTCTAAGGAAAAGACAACTTTTCAAATATTGAGGCATACCTCAAAGCTATCAGGCATCTTGTAGAATATCGTAAATTCAGCTAAGCTTGTATGTTTGCATCTGAAGACAATATAGATTAAAAATCGGTGATTAGAATATAAGAAACCAATCTTATAACAATAGACAATCTAAATGAATAAATAACATGTATCCCACTTGGGTTTATTCTCCCTCTAATATGAGCATTTTCTAATTAGTTAGATATATTTATTCACAACAATCAATAGACTTCTAAGTTTTTGTCATTAGAACAAAAATATAATCACCAACAAATGTAATCGATGGATTTGTCAATGAAGCATAGAGTATGAAAGGTTCCCTTTCACATTTGTCTTCTACATTGTGAACCCAATACCTTCATCTCCTTACACCTACTTGAGAAATATCTAAAGTATCTCACCGCAGTTTTTGTGAAATCCAACACTAAAACTGCCATTTTTTGCAAATTTAGGGGATATCCAAAAAAGGAATATAGTTGTTTATTGTAGAAAAACAACTCAGTGCGATGAATTTAAAATTTAATCTTATCAGAATCTGGTAGGGCACCAACTTTTAACACATCTGGTAGGGGATGGGCACATCCTTTAATTCTATTAACTGGAATAGGATGCTGACTTGTTTAGTCTCTTATGTTGATATGTTCAGACTGGATTACAACCTTTAGCTATGAGGACAATGCCAGGCTTTCATAGTGCCTCATAGGTCATTGGAAACACATGTTCTTGAACCATCTAAAAAGAAGGGATCTCTAAAAAATAATGGACTAGTTGGTGCTCAGAAGCCATCTAATGTTAAATTTGGCCGAAATAAGAAAATAAAAGAAGCTCCATTGGCATCACTAGAATGTGGTGTTGAAAATCTTTCCATTTCCAAAATACCCCAAAAACCAACTGAAGCACTGCCTATTGAAGACAGGCCTGCAAGTTATAAATTGTTTGGAAAACAACTATTTTCCTCATAAGATACTTGTACCTCACCTGAAATGGTAAGACTACATCCAAACATATTTATCTATTTATTTAACACAACTTTTATTTCTGTTGACTGAAATGTGATGCTAACTGTTTTATTCTCTTGTGTTGATATGTTCAGACTGGACTACAACCTTCAACTACGAGGATGATGCCACCTTTGACGGTTCCTCATGGTTTATTGGTCACACTTGTAGTCAAGCCAACCATCAAGAAGAGGCAAAATAACGGGCTAGTTAGTGCCTAGAAGGCATCTAAAGTTAAATACAGCCAAAGGAATAAAGCCAAAGACAACCCACAAAATCCCATCTCACTTATAGAGGAAAGGGGTGTGGGAAGTTTTGGGGACAATTAATAATACAAGAGATACCATTTTTACCCACCCAGATTCCATCAGTCTATTTTTTTCGAGCAACTTCAAGGCACTCCAAGGGAATTCTTTGGGAGATTAGAGTTCTGCAGAATTGTATCTAACTCCACTGAACATCAATAATATTTTTTCCAGTTCTCTAGTTGTACAAAATTCATCAATAATGTTGTGCTTATTTGGACTGAAAGGATTGTACAATGGGAATTCTTTTGAAACAGAGATCTCTTAGAAGCTAAAATTTTGTTCTTCTACCCCTCAAAATAGATTGTATATTTAGACAGAATTTCATCAATTTGTTTCTCAGTCCAAAAAGTCATCCCAAATAGTAGTTTTTTGTTTTTTGTATAATTCAAATTAGCTGCAGAGGACATAAATACTCATCGATGAATGGCAGAATCCACCCTTAGTAAGTAAGGTGCAGAAATTAGAAGGTAAAAAAATTGACAAGTATTTTTCCAATGGCTACAATTGTACATGAAAGAGGGAATTAGCACCAGAATCCATCCTTAATAAGTAAGGTGCAAAAATTAGAAGGAAGAAAAATTGAAAAGCATTTTCTTTTATAGTTATCAACTCTTTATTTTTTTATTGAAAATATTAATTTTACTTGAACTACAGATGTGTGGTCGATATATTACTCATCAGCACACAACACACAAATCACCCATACACAAAACAAAATGTGTTGAATATGTATTCCTTATGTCTGAACTTAAAAAATGACAATGCTTGGAACAAGAAACAATAATGAACTTGAGACAGCCTATCGGGTTGAGACAACCTACCCGAGATCTTTTTCAAATAAAAATTCACACATGCAAAATTGAAACAAACAAATACCTCCAACTAAAAAAGAAGTGCATCAAGAAGTGGTTCTCCAAAACCCTCCATTCTAGTAGCATTAGAATCTTTCTTGAAATAAAATTTGATCAACAAAAATTTCAAGTACTGGGACTCATACAATATTTGACTTTTTCTTGTAGAGTACAAGTATATTTGTTAAACAGTTTGTGAAACTCCATGCATTATATATAGCCACGAGACCTCTCTTTGCATTCACCATAATTTATTTAATGTTGAAAGTAAACACTTACAATTGACTATCAGTGCATGCCTCATCTCCATTCCCCCCAACATGAAGATAGTAATTTGAATCAAGTTCCCACAAAGCAAGCTTCCCTTCTTGTGGCTGAAAATATCCAAGGAATCTATTTTAAAATACCCACATCCAAAAGAGGTTTAGAATATTAGTTATAGCTCCAAAGAAGTCCATGCTCACTTTATTGTTGCATAAAATAAATATGGTGAAAATTAGGAAGTTAAATATTGGATATCCATGTGCCACCAGTGTTTCTACTTGTTGATACCGAGAGAGGGGGGAAGGGGGGTGAATCAATATCAGGTTTAATTTATCACCTTTTCATCTTTACTTTTCAATCAAATAGTATGTCCAATATACAATAATTTATGGAATCCTGCATACAAATTTTCCCCATCAGTATAAGCATTGTTGTAATATCATTTGATTGATTTCAAAAACTCACGAGCTTGTGCTGTAGCTTTCGAATTTTGTGACCTATCTATGAAGACCTGAAAATTATGTGGAGGCACATTGTACACCTATAATAGTAGATTAGAGAATATTCAGACATAAAGAAATAATCTTAAAGTAGAACCACCATACTGAATTGCAAGAGCATCACCCATACTCTGGTACATTTCCATTAGTGTAGTGGCAATGCCACTATCAAGATCCACTTTGGGTCCATTTGACAAGCCCATAGCATACAACTGATGGCCTAAAGCTTCCAGACCATATGCAAATTGTGCAACAAGTGTACGATCCAGACAATCAATGTGATTTGTACGGAGCACTCCACTCTGAAATATGGGTTCTCTTGCATTTTCTGCATTCTTTTTGGGGTGTTGCTCAACATCACAATATCCATCTCGTGTAAACAGAAATCTTCCAGAATCATTTCTATTTCCAATATTTTCAGGATCTATCCCTGATGAATTACATATAAAATAACCTACAGTAGTGTCTCTTCAGTTTACATATTTTTTTGGATAGAACTTTTGAGATATACAAATTTGTATTTGCAGGAAGAAAAAGTACCTCATATTCACTACCCTCTCCTGAGAGAGTCACAACTAGAAATATTGTGATTCTAAAGGAGTTGGTTATGAGAGAAATAATAACATCGCCAATGTTTCAAGCAAGCTGCTTACACAACTACAACACAAATACTATAAAATGCATCAGTTCTATAAACACACATGCAATTTAGACGAGGTATTCAAAGATACATAGGAATTACTCTTGCTATAAGTATTGTGGCCCTGCATTCCTCTAACATGTCAAGCAAGATAAGTATGCACTCCTCATGTCCATTGATTCATCCATATATATTCTGACATTGATCGTTCCTTTACGCTCCTCGTTGACTTTTGTCAGTGTCAAAGTCCAATTGAAAGGCACACTTTGAATAGACAGTAATCCATGCCTCATTATTGGCTTCCTTTAATACTCAGAGGATTTGGGAAATTTTGTTGGAAAACCAATGGAAATTTGAAGAAATCTTCATTGTTTTGGTTCAGTATGCCAGAGTATACATTTGAGGCCAGAGATGCCATGTCTATTTATAGGGAAGGTGTTGGAGGCAGATGAATATGTTAACTATCATGTTCTATATGATTATGGAGAGCCTTAATATTGATGAAGTTAAGAATTGGAAGGGTTCCCTCAAAGGAAAGAAGAGAAAGGATTGTAAAGACCCTATTCTTAAAGCCATAAAAGAACTGCTTACACCCTCCATTTTTTTTGTTGTATTTTAGATAATGAAACTCTTATGCAAACATAGCACCATATAATTGTGATCTTGGATCATGTATTGTGATAGTAACCTCTTTACCACAATTTGTCTATATACTAGCAATTTTGCCAATTGCTTCTCTATTCTCATTACTAGAAGAATCATTGTAGAAATTTTGTATAAATAATATATCGTTGTACACTTTTTAGAGTGCTTCATGCTTAATTAAAAGGTTATTAACTCTAATTGATGTGTCATATTTCCAATGAATTTTCTATGGTAGCAAGGTATTTTTTTTTCTTCAGAATTTAAACAAGTTTGATTGATCCTTTGTGTATTTTCTTATTAGTTTGATACATGTATCTTTCAAGTAATGCATTTGACTAGCTTGACTGCCAACTAAGATACGTTGCTAGTTGATTTCCACATTCATCAACCCTATTTAAGTGAAATGATTCATTCTAAATATTGGATGAAGTGTTGTTATATAAGTAAAGCATCAATTAGTTTGTAAAACAATTTTAGTGTTCAATAAATGCGTGTTTATGCCCCTTCAAAGTTAATGGGATATGATTATTATGCCATCATTATCATATCTAATATAGATTTTACTTGAGGATAAGTTTATCCAAGGTAATTCAGATAGAATTTGGTGGACCTGCATCTAGGGTTAGCAATCAACATCAACATTGTTAAATTTCAGTGGACCTGTACCTGTTGTTAGATTTCATGAATCAACATTGTAGTTGGTTATGTTATGCTTGGATTTTCCTTTCGAAGACACCTGATATGAAAGGTCATCATTGAACTACTTCACTCAAGACAGGGATGCAAAACAACCTTTTGGGATTTTCCCTTGCCCTTGAGAGTAAAGACACTTAAAAGAGAGATAGAAATTTTCTTTTGGGAAAATATTTTAAAGGTATGTTTTTCCTTAATTTGTTAACATTGTCAAAGTTCCATTTTCTACTGCTCTTTCAACAAAGAAAAGGGTGGACTGCATGTCTAATACAGAACTTCATTCATGATAGTTAAGTGGCCATTCTCCTGAAAATGGAATGAGCCTCCTTGTATCTAGAATAACACCTCTATTGGCATGTTCTCTTATCTTCTTACTTTTCTCTAAAGATTTGTGACACTTAACATTGATTGGCTACGATATTTTTCTGTAGCCAAATCCCTTCTTTTCATCTATTTTTGAATCCATTACAATAGATGTTTCCTTGTAGTTGGGATGCTATGAATCAACATAGTTTTAGTTTGCTTCTATTTTAATCGTAGAAGACCTCATGATTACAGGTTCTTCATCATATTACATTCTTGAAATGAAGGGTGAACTTAGTCATGCATTTCAAATGTCGATACTTTTGGCATCAATGGACACCTCAGTTTTGTCTATAAACCAAAAACATTTAAGGATATTAGTGGGAATGGTTGGCAACAATTACAAACAAGCACCTATTGTTTGATCTTGGTTCAACAATTAATCCCATACTACATCTACATTAGGCTTTATTTTATATTATTTTTCATGGTACTTCAACATTTTCTAACTCGTAGCACTCTACCAGGGAGAAGTTAGCATGATTTCCAATTTAGTTCCCCTAAGGTTGCCACATAAATCATTTAAATGATCATTCCCTATGAATGCATCCTTCATGTCTCCTTCCTTTACTATTGTTTCCAAAAACCCATAATTGTATAAAGGACAACCGATGTTCTCTTCTTTGATGTCGGCGATGCTGGAACTGCCAAAAATATTTACTCATGGAAGAGGAATGTCAAATCAACATTTTTTATGACTCAAAAAACTTATTGGCTTTCCTTCATTCTCCTCACGGTGTCTACAAAATAGAGATGAAGTACAAATTACACTAAACAAGAAAATATATATGACACTTGTCTCAAAGCTTCTCTCCTCAAACAAATGTCCATTAAAATTTGAATGAAATGTATCTAGCAAAAAACATCAATTAGAGTTGTAAAGGCTATATAGGGGTCACCCAATATTACCATGGAATATTTACCTTGGATTTTCTTGACAAGGGATCTTTGAACCAGTAACTACCTTTGGTGTTCTATTTGTAATTTTGTATAGGCCTATAAATTATTTACTCACTAGGTCAAGGTTCTTCCATTCTTTTGAGCTTACAAGGATTACCATTTGTGTTTGGAAAACACTAATAGACCCAGTTGCCTCCACTTGATAGGTCATTGATCGTTGGGACATTCTCTTCCTATTCAAATGCTATTTCTTCCAACCATCGAATAGCAATGGATCCCATTTGCCTCCCCTCACAAGAAGTCATTTTTCCTCTTGACAATACCAATGGTAGTCCACCATGCATGCAAACTTCAAAGGAAGCCTTTAAAATTTAAATAGGCCATTAAAAGCACCAAATATCAATTAGGTTGCAACACAGTTGATTAAATTTCATGGAAGCTATCAAAAAAAGAATAGAAATGACCGTTTAAATGTGGTTTAGCATTTTTCCATGCTAATCTAAATTGGTCATAGACCTATAGGAAATATTGTGCAGAGTATCTTTTAAAGTAGTTGGCTTCTCCAAAATAGCAGTAAAGGGCTCTAATAATTCCAGAAGTTCATAAATTGTAGGTGGTTAAATGAAGGAATTAATATCATCCACAAAATTCTTTTCTTACTCCATTTGATCAAGATGATTGGCTTAGGGAATCAACTGGGTGTTCTCATTCTAGGAAGATAGCATACTCAATTTGCACATCTTATCAATGATATCAGTAAACCCTCTTATTTATACATCAGATGTTTTCAAATTCTCTTGTAAAAACAATAATGTTTTCATCTTAAGGGCACTTTTGGCATCAATGGACACCTCAGTTCTATCTATAATCTCAACAACTTTAAGGACATTAGTTGGAATGATTGGATACTTCCAAATGAGAACTTGTTATTTGAGCTTGGTTCAACACTTCATCCCATACTTCATCTACATTAGCCTTTATTTTATAGTAGTTTTCATGGTACTTTAACATTTCCTAACTCATAGCACTCTGCCAGGGAGAAGTCAGCTTTCTTTCCAACTCAGTTCCCCTAAGCTTTCCACATAAATCATTTAAATGATCATGCCCTATGAATACAACCTTCACATCTCTTGCATGTACCATTGTTTCCAAAAACACAGAATTGTATAAAGGACAACTAATGTTCTCTTTTTTTATGTTGATGATGATGTGAATGCCAAAAATATTTACTCCTGGAAGAGGAATGTCAAATCAACATTTTTTCTGACAGAACTGAGGTGTACATTTTGATTCATCAAATTTATTTTTCTGATTCAGAACTGAGGTGTCCAGTAATGTGTTCTTCTTAAGGATACTTTTGGCTAATCTAACTCTGTACATGAAAACACACATAGTCTTACACACAATACACCATACCACCATGGCTCCTTGGCTTGCTTACTAGTTATACAAAACATCCTCAAATCCCAAGTAGTTTCCCCCACCATCACTTAAAAATGAATTGTAATTTGCAAGTTGGATATAATTTTCCAAACCAACAAAATAAATAGTGAAATAACAATAAAAAACATACCTATCAGAAGAAACATGGCATGTGTTTGAGAAAGGTATCAATCTGACCAAAGAATTTTGTACATAACAACCCTATGAGTTGAAACCGGCCAAAAAGTACTTGCTTTTTGAGTTGAAACCGACCAAAAACTGCTCACTTCTAGTTGAACACTAAATAGAATGACCACCATGGAATGAAATGGGGTTCAAACAAAAGGTTAAATAAAATTCAAAAATAATTTAAACCCACAAAAAATTGATCATTTACCTCCAAAATCTAAAATTTGAGGGTTTCCATTTCGATCGCATTCGCACCAATTTTTGTCATCAATTGTTGAGGAACTAGATTTGGACAAAAATTTAGAGAGATCCAGTCGAAACCATGAAATTTGGATGGATTTTTGGAGATATCCATTGGAACCTGTGAATTTTTTAAGAGAACCAGGGCCATCAATCCACGTTCGAATAAGTTCAAAAAATAAATTCCACGTTCAGCTGAATTTGAAAAATAAATGCATGATATCTTCGAGGAAAAATTGAAAACATGAGAGAAGGGTTTCCAATGCAATTCCATTCATGCCAATTTTTGCCAATTATGGTCGATAAGAGAAAGGTTTCCAATCCATGGCACATTCGCACGAATTTTTGTGAATAGTGGCAGATGAAGCAGGGTTGAGAGGATCCCTCATCGTTTGTTGTAACTTCCCCTGCATCTCTCGATTATTCTATTCATCTACGGATGCACTTACAACCTATACTAACACATCCAACAACACATCGTTGATTTAATACCATTTAATTCATCCTCATAAATATTGATTTAATATAAAATATATATTCAGTCGTGTACTAACACATCCAACAACACATCAAATGATTTAATGCCATTTAATTCATCCTCATAAATATTGATTTAATATAAAATAGATATTCAAGGTAGGGCAGCTTTGATAAAAGTGAAATAATTCTGGGCAGCTTTGATAAAAGTAAAATATAGAATTAATATATTAAAAAAAATGTCTACATGGCATTATTTTATCAATTTATTGATTTTTTCTTAGGAGTACCATTTTGAGTTGAAATTTCCTCTAATGAATATATTTTTACCCGGTTAAAAAAAATAGAAATCAGTAAAAAGGATGGAATCAGTTAGGAAACCAAGCACAGTACCAATATTATGACAGGATGGAATAGAGCTTCAAGAAGCAGTATTGGTCCAAGAAAGTAGTTATCTCTCAAGTCAAAGAAGATATAAATCGGAAAAGGAAGCTCATTTGTAGGGTCAACATTTTTGGGAATTGAAGGGTATTTTATACCCGAGCTGTTTGATAAAAAAATCCCTTAGACACAGACCAATTTCAGGGCTGCAAGCTGCAAGAGATGCATCCCCCACATTATGCTTTAGTTTGTTCTTCTTTTTTTGTATGTGCTCTTGTAAAATCCATCCCTCTCATTTCATGGCTTCTTGTATCAGATTCCCATTAATTAAATCTCGAGCAACAAGTTTTATAACATGTACTGTGTGACTGCGTGTTGTTTAGCTTATGATGTTGAACACTTCATGTCATATTTTCATGTATTTAATAATGTGCAAAGGGTAACTCCATGGATTTAGATATATGAAAATGTTTACTGTTTGATGCATGTTTTAACGATCTAATATATTTGTAAACACTGTTGAATTCTTAACTTCTCAGCATGTTATTCTTTCCATAGGCTATGAGATTCACCTTAAATATACCTCAAATTTCTATCTTGTGTTTCTTCCAAATTCACCCCCTTCTCAAACTAAAATCAAATTGTCTAAAGAACTCGTGGACATACGCCTCTTTAGGTTGAACATCTTGATCTTGTTTTTTGTATTATTTGAGGGCCGAGAGTTCTAAGAGAGAGAGAGAGAGAGAGAATTCCCAATTGTTTTTTCATAATTTATGTTGTAAATCAACATGGCTTTAAGATCCGTTATGAGTCTTATCCCCTGGGGTGCCTCGGCATAGTTCCATTTACATCCTGGAAAATCTTGAGGGATAACATCCGAAATGGTGTCGTTGTCGGGGAACAAAATTTGAAGGTATTTTTCCCTGGGGATATGACATTGCAGATCTGGTACTCGAAGGTGAACAAGTTCCAGAAACCTGACTGTTAATTTATTTTCACCTTGTGACTCCATAAGAAGAAGATCTGGCATCTCGAATCTGCATTTATGAAACAATGGGGGGAGAAGAGAGACATCTTGTACTACCTGAATTAAGTTTTCTCCCTTAATAAGAAATCAAATGGGTCTTTTGTTGACTTTAATATAAGTTTTAACAATCTTTACATCAAGATCCCAAGAGAAATAAATCCCTTGTAGCAAGCAACCAAGGTCACATATGGTGGGGATTTTGATGCATATTTTTCCATAGAATTAAAGGAAAGGAGAGTTCCCATCTTGATGATAATGGATGATGATGCAATAGGCATAGAGGGAAATATGATTGCATCAGGAAAAATGAAACAAAGGTCTAATCAAGTAGACAAGAAAAATATCAAAGAAGATTGTGACCGTTTGAACCCACCTAAATATTCTCATGAATCTCGAATGGATGAAATGTATATACTGATACAAAATATGACAAACAATATGTCTAGATTTGAAAGGGAGAATGGTAATTCTAATAAAGTCCCTCAAGAGAGAGGTTTCAGGAGCCCTAACTAGTTTAGGAGGCCTTTTAATCCTCAAATCATGAGGAGATAAAGAAAAAATGATGAGAAACCCAGTCAACCTCCTATCTGTCCTAATGATCAAAATTACTTGGTCAAGGAAGAAACAAATGAAGGATACATTAAAAATCCAGAAGAAATACACCTGTTGTGGGAGGAAAATAATACTATGCACCTAACTCAGAATGATTATGAATACTCTCTCAACGTCAAGGGGACAACCCTAAAAAATGAATCCAGTGAAGAAGCATTGTTCTCTACTCAATACAAAAGATTTGTTGATGCATTGCAAGCCGAAATTCACAAGAATTATGATCTCAGGCCTAGGCAGAAATTTGTTAACCAGGAGAGTCAACCACAACCTAAGAATCCGAGCTCAAGTCTTTTTGTGGATAAACTGAAATAAATAAAAAAACACTGTCAAGATTAAAGAAGTTGGTGAAACTTCAAAAGTATAAAAAGAGATGAAGGAGCTTGAGGATTCAGTTTCATCCTTCAATTTTGAGAAAGAAATTTCCAAAATCAAGATCCTGGTCCCATTGGATGAATTGGATAAAAATCCCTCATACCACAAGCATATTGAAAAATTTATACAAGGGAAAATCCCAACAAGTGCACCTAACACTGTGAATTTACAAGATGATTCTCCTACTATAGTATTTTTTCCTCATATAGATGATAAAGAGGAGTCATTTGCACCCTTCTATGTTATCCTGAATACTCATGATAAGATGCTACACACTTGTATGCTCAACTCTAGTGCATCTCATAACCTCATACCAAAAGTGGTAATGGAGAAATTGGGGTTAGAAATAACCAATCCCTACCATGAACTATATTCTTTTGATTCTAGGAAAGTGAAGTGTGATTGAATGGTTAAATATATGGTATTTACTTTGGCTCAGTTGCCTATTAATAGAATTATGATGGATGTGGTGGTAGCTAATGTACCTCCGAACTATGGGATGATACTATCCAGAACTTGGGCTATAAATCTATGAGGTATGATGCAAATGGATATGATCTATGCCACTGTACTAGTCTTTGGAGGAGAAAATAGAAGACTATAGAGAATTTTTTTTCCTATCTAGTCAGTGACCAAAATAGCTCTATAAATCACTCATATATGTTGTTGATGAAGATCTGGGTTGTTTCATCCTCTCAGTAAATGAAGAATATAGATTATCCCATGACATGAAACAAATACCTTATGAAGAGGCGCACTCGAAAGAACAAATGGGGTCTGGTGACATAAGAAAAATAATTGACAATCCAGTCAGGTTACAAAGCTTGATGGAACAAGTTAAGGTCACAACAACGCAAGAGGACATCACATTTATTCTAATGCAACTGGATGGAGAAGCATTTGGGGCTCCCATAAATGGGAAATTCCTCAAACATTTCTTGTAGTACTGAATTTTTCCAGCTTCCTCACTCTATACAGAAATAAATGTTTTTCAATTTTTGTTATATGTTTTTAATTTAACTTCATTCACCATGTTTCAAACAAGTAAGAATTAGAATTTTAGAATTTAATCTACTAAGCAATTTTTTTTCACTTTTAGAATCAGTTTTCCATATGCACATAGAATAATTTGTTTCGACGCAGACTCCATAACCCAACAAGAGAAGGCACTAGGTCTGTAGTTCTCAGTAGACCACAGGGATATGTTGTCCCCATTGGAGCCAATGTTAGTATTGTCTTAGTGCTAGTCGTTAGCATGCACCAAGATTGAGATTAAGGGGTTAAAAGTTAAGAGAAAATGGTCAAAAGAGATAGATGACAGAGCTCACACACCAAAGAGGCAATGAATATGGTCATCCACCAGGAAATGTACAATGAAAAGTCAATCCCTAAGGGCTAGAGAATCATTCTCAATACTCAGGTGCTTATCGAGAGCACAAAATGTGCTTATATCACCCAAAATAAGTTTAAGCCTCTTCCCAAATGGAACCAAGTCATATAACCAAGGCATGAAAATAAAGCGTAGGCGGGAGCACAAGTCTGATCATCCAACAGTTGCAAGAGATCCTGATCAATGATAGATAGCACAGGTCACATCGAAAAATCATACGAAATTTAACGCACCCTTAGGGAACAATAGTGGTTTCAGGAAGCTACGTGTCAAATGATAAAAGGTGTCACATGGTAAAATGTGGAAAAGGAAAACACTCCCTTAGGGTCATGACAGTGGTATTCCAATCCCATAATTATTATACACCATCCAACTCATCGACCATGGGACCACTTGTTCAATGCCTCCTAGATTCGACATGGTATTTCACCTAGATGCCTAGAAAGATGAAAAAAACTTCAAAGTACCACCATGTGTCCTTCAAACATGTTAGAGAACACCATCTCTGGAAAAGGATCCCATTATTACTCTCGATCACCTTGATAGAATCTACCATATATACGTCGATCTCGTGAAGACACTTCAGCGTCTGCATGGACCAATCTCAATTTGCCACGCATCTTCTTCTTTATGTTGATGTCAACATGACGTCATCTCCTATTTCACACATTTTTCAAAATTGCAAAGACTCTAAGACATGGGAAAAAAGACGTGTATGGAGATAGAGGCACGAGAGAAAATTTGTCAGGAGAGTGGGAAGATCTGCTAACAACATGCCAAATATGTTGGATATGACATGAAATATAACATGATACCCAACATCATGTTCTCCATCTCACACCCCTCATCATGCCCCTACCTGCAACCATCAGAATATAACAATCATTTTCCTTGACATGTTATTTCACACATGTCCCATATCTTAATAGATTGGGCTAGGTGTGGATATTCATGTCACCCCCTCTACCACCTCAGAAGACACATGTTAGGTTTCTATAGAAAGAAAAGGGAGGTTGTGGCTAAACCATTCTATAAATAATCTATTTTCCATCGTTACAACCATCCTGATGCCTAATATAGCAGATGATGATACACCTAGGGGGAATTCTTTCTTGAAGAGGTCATCAACCATATTGGATGTAGATGTGGGGAAGAAGTATTATATTCATCTCTATGGGAAGAATGTCCTTCTCAGGTATCATTAGCATAACCGGGAAGCTAGAAGGGCATGCGGGATCCCACAAGCTGAATTTTTTACAATGACCCACAAGTTGAATTTTTTACCACATATACTTGGATATGTTTCATCAATGGCCTATCAATTTCACGGTCTGAATCATTATAGAATTTGTTTTGATTGTGAAAATGGTGAGATGACCTGTAAATAACATACCTTAGAAAGCATCATCAAAAGAATTTATCCTCTCTTGAATTTCAGCCTTATTTTCTTCACCTTCCCTCTGAAATTAGGCTTAGGTATCCTTTTTATACCTCAATCACTTATAGATATTCAATATGCTCAAGTGTGATGTTAAATGAGAGAGCCTTGCCTCTTATTTATACTCTCCAAGTAGGTTCCTTAAAAGCATCTTCTAGGTCACTTAACCCACTTCTAGGTCACTTAACCTATTTCTAGGTCACTCAACCCATTTATAGGTCACTTAACCTATTTTCCTCATTTTTAGGGTTAACCACTTTCCATAATTAGAAAGTTGTTCATTTCTTTATCATTTAAATATTCCTCCTTGACTTTGTCACCTCACTTTATAATCGTATTTGATTTTCTCACTTCACTTTATCATTTAAATAATCCTCCTTGACTCTGTCACTTTTATTTACCATTTAAATAATAATTTCTTCTTTGCAAGATCTTTGACTTCTTTGACCTTTTGGGGCTTCAAGCCTACATATGAGTGTCCTCCAACTTTGTAAGGCCATAACTCTCAAACCATGAGGAGTTATGTGACGTTCCACATACCACCAGAAATGGCATGACATGTACTATCCATATAGAATAGTATTACCTACAAATATATCAAAACTCATACCATTATACATGAAACAACCTTGGGTCCATTACCCAAACCTTTGTGCTACCAGAATT
The DNA here is from genome assembly GCA_032191745.1 of Picea mariana. Taxonomy (NCBI): domain Eukaryota; kingdom Viridiplantae; phylum Streptophyta; class Pinopsida; order Pinales; family Pinaceae; genus Picea; species Picea mariana. Next base: position 44,593 of record JASDQU010882107.1, read on the forward strand.
TGCTACCAAACTTTATTCAAGGGTTGACATCAATGACAACCAACCTTAATCAACAATCACACCCTTTGACATTGATGGAAACACTCTGATGCAATACTGAAATCATTTCATGCAATACTGAAGTCATATCACTCATGCTCCCCCTGGAACCATGCCTCTGTCCTCTACATCTCTATGACCATTGCTCCCCCTAAAACCATGCCTCTGTCCTTTGCATATGTTAAGAACCAAACATCAATATAGCATAGAAAAATCTCAAGAAAAGTACTCAACGCCTTGAAAAAGAGATAATATCAGATAATAAGCCTCTTCGAGGGGGCAACCTCCTTTTACCCCACTTAAATGTTCAAGTACAAGATGATTCAAAATGAAAATGTCTCCTTGGTATA
>JASDQU010882109.1:16224-32501 GCA_032191745.1 Picea mariana
ACTTTCTATCAGTATATCAAATCACTCATTCAGGTGAAGGTGAAACCATAGAGTTTTCACCTTACCAAGTTGTAATCAATGATCTAAAATATCCTAAGCATGTTCTTGTAACTGGAATTGTTGATGATATTACCAAGTTGTACAAGTTTGACAACTTTGGGTTATCATCTTTTTCTTCAATTTTTGTTGCTCATAGCGATGGCTTGAGAAAACTTTGGCATGAATGGTTTGGCCATCTAAACTATCACTCATTGAAAAAACTATGTAATCAACATATGGTGATTATTCTTCCTCCTGTTTCATGCAGAGATGGTGTTTGTGCCGGTTGTGTTCTTGACAAACATCATTGGGATAGTTTTGACAAATGTGCCTCTTGGCATGCCTCAGGCCCTTTGCAGCTTGTTCAAAGTGATTTGTGTGGTCCATTTTCTTCTCCTTCTTTTTCCGGGTGCAAGTATTTCTTAACTTTCATTGATGACTTTTCCATACGTACTTGGGTTTACTTATTAAAACTTAAGAGCGATGTTTTTGACAAGTTTTTGGCCTACAAGGCCCTTGTGGAAAATCAATTTGGACATCAAATTCAAAAGTTAAGAACATATAATAGAGGTGAGTATGTGAACAATAATTTTATAAGGTACTGCACTGCATAGGGAATCCAAATGAAACACATTGTTCCATATACACCACAACAAAATGGTGTTGCTGAGAAAAAGAACCACACATTAAAAGAAATAACTAATTGTATGATCCAATCTAAGGGATTAAGTCTAAAGTATTGGGCGGAAGAAATCAATTGTGTAAATTACATAGTAAATCACACTCCCACAAAGGCTCTTAAAAATATAACATTGAAAAAATCTTGGACCAAAATTAAACCAAGTGTAAGTCACTTCCTTGTATTTGGAAGTATAGCATGGGCTCACATTCCTGATGAGAAAAGGAAAGCATTGCAGCCTAAAATTGAGAAGTTTATATTTGTTATTTGTTCTGAAGATGTCAAAGGTTATAAAATTCTTCAACCACATTGTAACAAAATTATTATTAGAAGAGATGTTAAATTTGATGAAAATCGCTTGGCCTATGAGCCTAATTCAACGATTATGAATTCTTCGGCTGCGAGACATCTTCGGTGTTTGTGCCTTATTTTGTTCCTGTTCTAGTTTCTTCTTCATATGATGACAATGAGAATGAAAATCCACCTCCTCCTTCTCACCTTCCTCCAGATGATTCTTTTGAACCTAAACCTGCACTAGTTCCACTGCTTCCTAGATGGGTCTGTTCAGCACGAGAAGTAGTTGTTGGTTGTTGAGGAAAAGATATGAAATATTCTTACTCAAGCATTTTCAGATCTTTTTTGGCTAAGTAAAGATAAGAGAGAATGTTACCCTATGTTTAAAGCCTCAAAAAGTGTTTCCCAATCCACGAGTATTAATTATCAGGGGTCAGGCTGATTTTTTGAATAAAAGATTGTTGCAAAAATATACCATTTTTGTATTATTTTCTGAATATAACAGATGCAAAAAAAATAAATGTGGAGACAAAATAAAAAATACCAATTCACATATTAACACAGATGAGATAGAATAGAAATTTCTTATTTCATTCCAAGAAATCAAAAGAATCGTTCTCTTTACAAAAATCCCTGCGTGAGTTTGGACCAAAGTCAAACTTAGATGTCCCCGATGAAAACCATACAAAAGGACTTTGATAGGAAGTAAAAAACTGAACTTTAAAAGCTATATCGGCTTGCTGTAGATTGTTTCCCACTCGAATATGCATAATATCCTTTATCAGTCATGAAATTTAATTCATAAACATAAAAGTCTACACAGACTATCAAAGATAGATCAACACCTCTGAAAAAAAGTGCCTGAATGATGTAATTCAACTTTGAATCTTGCTGTCTACAATAGGACCCTGCTGTCATAAAAGAGAATTAGGCTTTTAATGAATTGAAGAATGAATGCAAACTAAACTATCTCAATAAAACTCAAGAGAAAACCTTAGTATGCTTTCTCCTTCTATTCTCCACGCAATAATACATATTAACAATGCTATATGTGCCTCCACTTAAATCTAATGAAATTCACATAGTCTATTAACAAAATAAATAGCATAATATTTAGGACTAACACTATCATCCCTTAACTCTTTCATTCGAAATTTTCATACAGTCTTTTATTATAGCTCAAATACATAGTTTCTTTCCTTTTACTATACTTTAGAACCTTTTCATAGTTTTTTTTTCTTTGATTTGATCATGCTACCATTACATTATCCCTTACATATATGTGGTTAGGTAATAAATCATAAGAATTAGCAATGAGGTTATAACATAACAACTTTAAATAACATGCTCCACATACCCATAAAATTGTCCCGTGTCGCAAAAAAAAACATTCCACAATAATGCATTATCCACTTATTATCACGCCAAATGAAACCAAGTCTGGATCGTCAAAAATGTAGGGCTGTGTAGGAAACATCAAAACAACAACAAAACATGTGTAATATGTCTATCCTTGCACCTCTAGTTTACAAGGAGGTCCCACCTACTAGTATTGTATTATTAGCATAATTAAATAATAGTGCTTTAGCAATACTTTGTGTGCAAAATTTACCGTTACGATTTTAATCGTCAACAAACTAGCGACTCCAAAGGGAAATATGTTTTCAACAGATTAAGAACTCAAAATGTCTGGTTTTGCAAACCAGGCAATGCCATATCAAGAAGATATAAATAAAAATGATTATGAAACAGGGGGAAGTGAGCAGATTTAAGGGAAAAATGACCAGGAATTTGGGAATAACTCATGGAAAGTGTTAAGTATGAGGGGGTTTATCTCTGTAATCATAATCATTCAACGAAAAAAATGTTCTTGACTTCAAGGAGAATATTTTTCTGAACTTTCCCTTTTGAATCTTGAAAAGGATGAAGAACAGGAAAGCAGAAGAGGGATAAAACCAACTATCTTATAAAACAACAATGGAAGAAGATAACAATTTCAATGATGCTTTCAAGGGGGACATCAAGACAATTGTCTAATCTTGATTTTTATTGATTAACAATACTTTGCAGAAGTGTCATTTTGGGAAAATTGATCCAACATTTTATTTTGACAAGAAATGAAGTAAAAAAGAACAAAAAGAAAGAAACGTCATAGAAGAAATGAAACAAAAAAATGAAATAATCATAAATGAAATGACAGAAATTGAAAAAAAGAAATGTGAAAACAGAAATGAAAAACTATTAATATAGATAAAAAATTCCAAACAACGTTAAACTCTTCAAGTTTGTTCCACCTAATGTTTTAAGTGGGAACCATTAGTGCTGTAGAAAAACAATCACTCTTGTAAGTATTTTAGAATGTAATAATTTTTGCCTTGGACAAAAGCGATCTTAAAAGGACCCAACCATAATTTTTAAAACTTTGAATGCCTTCCTCTATCAGCATGAGCTGAATCCCACAGCAATACCTTCTCATTGACTTTAAATTTGACATCTTTGACACTCTTTTTGAAATAGTTTTTATCAGTCTGTTGTCTTTTCTTTATATTATCTAAGGCAAACATCCTTTGCTCCTGTAAATACAAAAGTGCATTCATTCTTTGAAAAACATCATAAGAATTTAATTCTTCGACCTGTAGCATTAAACTTAAGGAGGAAATTTCCATCTCAGTAGGCAGAATGCATTCTTGACCGTAAACAAGCTGGAAAGGAGTGCAACCAGTGCTCACCTTGGTGGTAATTTGATCTGCCCAAAGGGCATAAGTGAGGAGAGTGTGTCGTTGAAGAGGATTATCTTCAATGAGCCTTTTGATAATTCTTACCAGATTTTTATTGGTAGACTCGGCCTACCCATTTCCTTGGGGATAATAAGCTGATGAGGTAAAATTTTTAACCCATAATTTATTTAAAAATTAGGTCATCTTAGCAAAAATAAAAACAGAACCATTTTCTGTAATAATTTCCAAAGGAAGAACAAATTTGGAAAAAATATTATTTTCATGAAAAGAAATCACCTACTCATCTTGCGAATGCTTAAGCAGGATAAATTCAATCCATTTCGTAAAATAGTCTATGGGTATCAAGATAAAGACTTGTCCTACTGAATACAGAGGATCAATAGGACCAATAAAGTCCAAACCCCATTTGAAAAAGGAAAGTCTAGGAGGACATGTTATAAGGGAATAACTGAAAGGCGTTCTTTCCTAGCAAATTTTTGGCACTTGTCACAAGATCTCGAAAAAATATAGGAATCACAAAATATTGAAGGCCAATAGTACCCTTTCTTGACAATCTTAAAAGCGGTGGTTTTAGCAGAAAAGTGACCTCCTAAATGAATAAAAGAATTCGAAGAACCATGAGTTTCTTGTAACAATTTTTGTGCTTCCTCATTGTTCACACAGTGAAACAACATACCATCGATAGATCTCCTAAACAATAAGTCTCCTATAATGACATATCTAGCATATTCGAGGCATAGCCTTCTCCTTTGATGAGTGTATAAGTTATCTAGACATCTTTGATTTTGCAAGTAGTAAACCAAATCTTTATACCAAGGATGTTCAGACACAGGAAGGATTTGATTATCAATGTAGAACAATGTTGATAGAGAGCTATCTTGTTCATCAATTTCTTCAGTAGTTTTAATATGCTGAGCTAAGTGAAGGGATAAGTCACATCCATTGATGGTGTTAGAAGTCACGATAGTTAAATCATGCTCCTAGATCTTGGCAAGACAATGTGCAATCTTCCCTGAAAGATAAGTCCGTGACAACAAAAACTTGACAGTGGGTAAAGGGAATTTTACCAACGTTTTCTTACCTAAGATGAAGTGTCGAAACTTTTCAACAGCTTTTGCAAGAGCAAAAGTATGCTTTTCAATAAAATAATATTTAAACTCATCATCATACAAGCTTTGAATCATGTAAGCCACTGGTTTTTCATTACCTTGGTCATCATATTGCATGAGGATAGAAGAAAATGCTTCCTCTATGGAATTACTATATATCATAAATTCTTTCTCAAAATCCGGCTTCGCCAAAACCGGTGTAGAACTAATTCCTTTCTTGATCCCTATAAAAGGATTTTAGACATCATTTGTCTAAGAAAAGGAATGATCTTTCTTAAGTAGATTATGAATTGGCTTGATGATTACAACAAAATTAGGAGAAAACCTAAAGACAAAGTTAATAACACCCATAAAAGACTGAACATCCTTCTTGGAAGTGGGAGTAGGCAGATTTAGGGTAACAACAATCCTTTCAGGATCAATGCTTGTTCATGAATCAGAGACACTGTGTCATAGGAGCTTTCCCTTGCTAACGCCAAAAATAAACTTAGAAGGATTTAGAGAAATGCCAAATTTCCTGCATCGCATGAGAACTCTTTTAAGATGACCAAAATGATTTGATCGATTTTTAGAATACACAGTTAAGTTATCAAGATAGATCTGAATAATCTTTTCAATCAGATCATCAAAATCTATTTTCATAGCTCTTTGAAAATTGGCACCTGCATTAGATAAGCCAAAATCCATATGTTCATAAGCAAAAATGCCCCAACGAGTAATAAAAGTGGTTTTATATTTGTTCGCCCTTTTTACCTTGATTTGATTGTAACTAGAAAAATCGTCAAGTAAAGACATCATATGTGACCCTACAACTTACTGCAAAATAATTTCCATATTAGGGAGAGGAAAGTGGCATTTTAAATTAGCCCTATCCAATGCATGAAAATATACACATAATCTGATTTGACCAGTTGTTTTTTGAATGAGAACCAAATTGGAAGCCCACTCAGAATACTTTACTGGGAAAATTATCCCAGCCTTCAAGAGTTTTTCCAACTTCTTTTGAATAGTTGCTTCCATTGCAGGGTTAATGGGTCTTTGTTTTTTCCTAACTGGTTTTATTCCCTCCTTGATAGGAATGTCATTCTGCATAAGAGTAGGATAAAAACCATGAAGATACTCATAAGACCAAGCATAAACATCTTGAAATTCACCAAGCAGGTTAGGGAACTTCAATTTTTCTTCATTAGAACATTGGGCACCTATTTTTACATTCTTTGGAGACTCACATGTTCCAATGTTCAAGGAAATGGTTTCACCCACTTTTCTTTTCGAATCCTATTCTTCATTTTTTTCTTTGTTTCCTACATCACTTGATGAAAATGAACTTTCTAGAGGAGTCAAGCCTTCCGATTTTTTTTTATCTTCCTTTGATATAATTTCCTTAGGCTTATAAGTTTCATTTTGGATGAAAGAAAAAATGCTCTCATCACTAGGGAAGACCTACCATGACTCTATGTTGTCAGGGATGTGCGGGCGATACAAATATTGAAAGGTACAATCAGGTCTTTGTGGCAGAAGTTGCCGAGTAGGAGAGGTTGCAAAAACAACTAACCTGTCAACCATTGAGTTCGATTCCATTTTAACATGAGTGATATTGAAAGATAGTAAGTTCAAGATAAGTGCCCAAACAGTTTGGGTGTAATGTTTCCTTAACTTGTTGCTAGGAGAGTATATATTATGTACAAGGTTTACAACAAGTTTGAAATCCCCAAAAACTGTAAGGTGACCACAACCCAAATTATAGGCATTTTCAATGCCTAGCAGTAATGCTTCAAATTCACTGACATTGTTTGTGCAAACAAACTCTAACCTATATGAAAAGTTATGAATTTTACCCACATGAGAGTACAAGATGATACCAGCTCTGTTTCCTTCATTAGAGCATCAACCATCGAAGTGCATATGCCACATCCCATCCTCTAAGTCTATTTGTTCCAAGTTAGTGTTTTCCTCATCTGCAAAGATGGAATACACTCCTAGGTCCTCCTCGATATAATTCACATTAGGATGTGGGACACCTTCTATGTAAGGTGAAATTCTCCCCTCTCTTAGGACTATGATATTTTTATCATTATGAGGAACAAATAAGTGTGTCCCGTCGAGTGAGAGGTATTCACCCGTCAAATATTTCCAATATCTTCCTAAGATGATCTAGTAATTACTCACTAGCATATCTATTACCTGAATATTAAGGGTTTTCCTTATTTCAGGATGCGCACACAAAACCAAGGTCACGTCCTTGATTTCACATATGGTTGTTTGTTGTAAACTATTATAAGTGAGCATGCTTCTGGAGTTTTCATTTGTACAAGACAAGCCTAGCTCTTCCATAATAATTTATGACATTACACTTGGGCCTGAACCGTTGTCAATGAGGCAAAAATGGGCAATCTTATCCATAATCTTTACAGAAATATAAAACGAGGTTTTTTTTACAGGGTGTCTAAAGTTATGTACACCTACTTTATTTACAGATGAATCCTCTTCATCTACCTTTTCAGAGAGGTTGGATACAATGGAAGATTTTCCTTCCATAAAATGTTTTAGATGCTTCTGTTGTTCAGGGATGACAACCATGTCTAGGAGGGTATCATCGACTTTGATGTTGGCCAAATGATTTAGAATGTTGTATTTGGAAGAGGGAAGATGGGAGGTAGTTCCTTGACTTCCAGAATATTTAGGAACCTGAGCAGTAGTAGCTGGTGAAGATGAACTTGGGCTAGAATAAGTGTGGGGAGGATCATATTTTCTTTTGGGAGCATAGGATTTATTCATAGTATTTATGATCATGACATCCTATGGCTCTGCAAAGTCTAGGACAAAAATGGTAGTTTCAGGTCTCTTACAAAATATTTTATCTCTGGCACTCTTCTTCACTTTACATGTAATTTCCTCATGTTGTTCCTCGCGAAAGTTACACCAACTACGAGGCATGATGGCTTCAGGCTGAAAATTGTTTTCATTAAGATTTCTAAAGGGGGGTGCAGAAGAAGATGAAGCTCCAGGAGTAAGAGAGGGGACATTTCCTTTCTGCTCATATGCTATCATTCGATTATTCATGTCTTGTACAAGCTATAAGAGGGTAGACATGTATGTCTCCTTAATTGAGTCTCCCCCAGGAAGACATGTTCTTCCAAGTTGTTCTTCATACTCTAAACAAGTGTGTAGAGTGGAACCAAGGTTATCAATGGCCTTTTCCTCAGGCCTATGATGATAGGAGGAAGGTAATGCATTATAATAATGCATGAAAGTGGTATGGTTCTGAGAGAGAATGAGTTCAGGGAGTTGGTTGTATAATTTGGTGAAACGCAAGTTGAAGGACTTGATAGTCTCACCATCCTTAGAAGCGATGTTATTCTACTCCCATAACTACTCGGCTGGGATTTTAGATTTCCCATAGGTATATTTGAACCAATAGACTAACTCCTCCCAAGTGGACAAAATCTTAGGAGGAAGGTTAAATAAATCGGCCTCAGCCTTGCGTTCAAGGGAATTTACAAATAAGCACACACAAGTGTCATTGTCATTGGCTCCTATGTTGTGACAGGCATTAGAAAATTCCACCAAGTGTTCACTCGTAGTGACAGTGTCATTTCCTGAAAACTTAGGGAGATTCACTTTGAATTTAGGAAGTGGACAAGTAGAAGGTGCTAAGTTAAGAGGCGAGGAAACATGCCACAAATTGGTTGTGGTATCTTCTTCAAACTGAAAAATCTCATACTTTTTTATGACCTTGGTGGGGTTTGTAGTAGATTGGACAGGTAATTGGTCACTATATAAGCTACCAATCACTGATGAAGCTGAAGGTTGAGATGAAGAAGCACCTCCAGTGCCACTAAAACCACCACTAGCTGCCATCTTGTGAATAATAGGTAAGGGAGAGAAAGATGAACTGACTGAATCAAACAAAGTTCTCCTTAGAATACTTTGTTTGGCTGATAAAACAACGTTTCTTCTTCCTATTTCAGCAATAGGGTTGATCTCAGGTTGTAAACCTCTTCTTCTCCTAGATACACGAGGGTCTAAGGACATGAAAAGAATATCAAAACTGTAGGAAAAAGAAAACTATGGCTTATTCATAGGCTATCTTTGCCTAGCTTCCCAATGTTCTTGGACACTTGTGTCTTGTCATTTGCTACCCATGAGTGATTAAGCTCAACCCGGGTATTAGCGGTATCTAATGGTATTAAACAAGTTTAAAACAATGTTGGTCTGATCTTGAAGACTGGGCTCAATATTGGGATACCTTGCAATAGGTACAATCATGAAGAAAATAAAAAATCCATGGATCAATATCAAAAATATAAATATATTCAATGATAATCAAGCATAAAAACAACCAAAGATATACAAAAGATCTCCCCAGTATGGTTTCCAAATAAATGTTGAGGAAAAGATATGAAATAATCTTACTCAAACATTTTTTCAGATATTGCTTGGCTAAGGAAAGATAGACGAGAATATCAACCTATGCTTATAGCCTCAAAATTTGCTTCCTAATCCACAAGTATTAGTTACAAGGGCTTAGGCTGATTTAAAAAAAATAGAATATTGTTGTAAAATTCAACATTTTTATATAATTTTCTGAATATAACAGATGCACAAGTAAACGTGGAGAAAAAAGAAAAAAATACCAAGTCACATATTAACACAGATGAGATAGAATAACAATTGCTTATTTCATTCCAAGAAATAAAAAGAATCATTCTCTTTACAAAAATACTTGAGAGAGTTTAGACCAAAGTCAAACTTAGATGTCCTCGATGAAAACCATACAAAAGGACTTTTGATAGAAAGTAAAAAAATGAATTTTAAAAGATGGATTATCTTGCCACAAATTGCTACCCACTCGACTCTGTACAATATCCTTTATCAATCATGAAATTTAATTCATAAACAAACAAGTCTACACATAGTATCAAAAATAGATCAACACCTACGAAAAAAATAGGAATCTATTGTCATAAAAGAGAATTAGGCTTTTAATGAATTGAAGAATGAATGAAAACCAAACCATCTCAATAAAACTCAAGGGAAAACTTTAGTATGCTTTCTGCTTCTATTCTCCTCTTGTTCTTCCTTCTCATTTTTCTTTTATGCATCCCAAATTAGTTGAAGTAGTTCAACTACTTCTTTCAGTTAAGCTAGCTAAAACTCAACCAACTTTTAGTTAGGGAAAGAATTAATATAATAATAATAATAATAAGGGTCTTTTAATAAATAATAACTGGTAGGCGGGACCCCTTGTGACTCCCTTTAGTTTCTTAACAAAAATAAACATAACTAGTCAATCAATCAAAAACATCCCTCCTTGTGGCTCCCATAATCATTCTCATAATTTGAAAATTAAATATCAATGATATTTTAGACCATATCCAAATATATAATATCCAAAATATCCAAAAATAATATGTTGTCCAAAAACTTCAGCAGTCAACTGTTCTCAACAAATCAATAATAAAATGTACTCAAAAACCATTTTTTCCACTTTGGGAGGAAATTTTCCCTTTGTTGTTGTTTTCTCCCCTTGAATTTACTGAATTAGCCTTAGTCTGTGTGGAGCTTTGAGGCTTGATATCACTGATGACATGAGAACAATCATCTCTCAAGTGCATGCAGGATGAAACATATTTGGCTGAATCACTTGCGGGAGAGGAGGGGGAAACAACAACTTTTCCTTTGACATGCATGTGGTGGGCTTCAATTTTGAGTCTTTTGTTTGTGTGGAAGGACTGTACAGGTGAGTGTGTAGGGGAAACTTGGAAATTTGGGTTAACTAGTGGAGGAGGAGCAGGTAGAGAAAAATTGGGCTAGCCATGATGTTGGGAGACTGTTGGGTGAACAATCCCCGACCATCCGTCATTCTTAGGAACTTTAGGTTGCAATGAAACATGAGGGGGGGAATGTATACCAAGGACAGGTTGGGGTTGGAAGGGATTCCTTTCTGGCCTAGGTTTGACTACCCCTTGTCCAATCCAATTGAAAAATAGAGCTTGGAAGAGCTGGTTTAACTCTTGTGGATCTGCATCAAAATGTATCGAGAATCTTGGCCTTCTAGGCCCTTTGTTCCAATTCCGTCTGCCACTGTTATTTAGGCCATAGCTTCCTCTGCTAAAGAAGCTCATCCTGTATCCAACGTTTATTAGCAACTAGCTTCTTAAACAAACCATACATGACATCCATTAATATGAAACAAAGTTTGGCTCAACAATCACATCGGACCCATGCAATTCAATCCATAAAATTCATTTAATAATTGTCATTGAGCATGGGATGACTAAGGGTTCTGGGATATCTGAGGGGGTTGTATTGAGTAGAAAGTGATAAATTGGAAGGGAGTAAGAACATGATTACCGCTCAACAATTCATTAAACAATTGACTGTGCAACAATAACAAAATCATATCAACTATGATCCATCTATGTGTTATTTCTTAATCACTGTAATACAAAGTTTTTTAATTTAATTTTAAGAACATGGGGTGAAAAATGAATCTGGGATTGTGACGGGAATCGTAATGAGAAAAAGAATGAGAAAATGATAGGGGATTTAATGGATATTGTTCATAAAACACATTAAATAATCAACGATCATAAATCTGTATGAAAATCAATCCAAAAAGAACCAACATTCACTGTTTCTCAACTGTTTACAAAACTTCATGCCGTTTCAATAATTAAACTTCCCAGAATTCTTTAATTCATAACAATCTGTGCCATCATAACTTATAAAAAACCTTTCCATTCAACAATCATGTTTAACAAAACGCTGATCTTTTTTTTTATTATAAATAATAGTCAAAACTTGCACAACAATATGCTCGACATCTGTCCCTGATAGTCCATAATACACCATGATAACAATCAACAATCGAGCCCAATTAAAATATACAAATCTCTCTTTTCAAAATGTCAACATACTTCAAAATATGCTTGATTACACACAAGTCTTCATCATATCAATAAAAAAAAACTTGAAATGAAACAACAATCAACCCAAACATAAAACCCAAGCCTTATCTCTGTGGATCTAACTTCCTTTTAGAACAATTTGTACTCTGTGCGATGTTCCAATATAACCAATCATATATGAGTGAACATAACTCGATTGACACACATGCATCATTTTAAACTTTCTAGAGCCCTGATCGGGATCAGTAAAAATCATACACATGTTTCCTCTTATGAAATTAAGATCACGTTGGATAAAACACAGTAAGAGAAACCATGACGAGTAGGAAGAAAACCCTCGACTATATGCACTACTCATTTCATTCTTATTCAATCAATTTTATCATACAAGGATGAGACAAAGACTCGACGAGAGAGCATGTGTCTTAAAGAATTCCATAATCATTTACTTAACTGATAACCAATACTTGACAACCCCAAAAGATGCTCGAGGAGAAAAAAGACAAGTCAGAGTCTAAATCGGGCTCTGTCGAAATCAAGTGCAGGGAGGCAATAAGAGCTCATTCATATTTTAAACAAAAACACAAAGAGATGAGGGTCTTCCAGGCTTATATCAACCACAGGAAAAAATATATTTTGAACAAGACACAATAGTGAGCGATACAATATTCACTTATCAATCCAAGTCCTGACAACGGAATCAATAGTTAACACCCGAAGAGAGCAAAGATAGGCTGAGTAAAATAACCCAATGCACATAGGTGCATATAAACTTGCAAAGAAGAGACGAGGGTTAACTTAACAGTGGCGGTTATTAAAAAAACACATAGATATAACATCCCTTTCCAACCCTTAAGATTCGAACAACTTGACAACAACGACAATGAGGACACACACGTCCTTTTGATAGAACGCCAAGATACACCCTGTATCAATCTAATACCCACACAGGCCTATGTTAATTTTTGGGGCTGACAAAGACAAGATATTTGGGATACTTTAGTGAAAAGGGAATAAGAATGGGTCACCAACCACGGCTCGGGGTTTGAAGAAAAGAGCACAACATCTGTTGGAAATTTTGTTGCGACTGGGTAAGGGTTACCACAAGGACTGAGAGGAAACAAGTTAACCGACAATGATACACAAAACAAAAACCATCAATCTTTAACGCAGAGCCATATTGCACCACTATTTACTTATTTTTCCATAGAGACCCATCATGAAACTACATTGACCAAGAAAACAACCAATGCGTAACTTAAAAATACCCTTTCCTTTTCTTTCAATTCCAAACATTTTATAGTCATAACAGAGCCATAACACACATCTACACACAGTCAAAAATATCAAGAACACACATAATCCAAGCATCATTGAGCCATCATTTGGTTCATACAATAGAGGATACATCATGGATGGAGAGAAAAGAATCATACTTGTGGGAAAAATGCTTAAATGGCAAGTTGGCCAAGCCTCCCTTCCAAAAACCTGAAAATGCAGAGCTTCAAAACCAACAAAGCGAAATTGCAACAATGGAGCATTGCTAGGGTGACGGGCGATAGTGAAAGTATGGAGTGACGTGTAGTAAATGCACATCGCTTCGATCACCTAGCCCCATTCAATTCGAAGTACGAGACAACCCACTAAGAATCACATTCACCAACAATCAATCCATATAACCAAAGCATATTCAATGCCAAACCATCGCAAAATCTGAGACGATATCCATTGCATAGTGCGCCACCCAATATAATTTACACGTTAACCCTTGCCATAACTCCAAACAATAATACATATTAACAATGCTATATGTGGCTCCATTCAAATCTAATGAAATTCACATAGTTCATTAACCAACAAATAACATAATAGTTAGGACTAACACTAGTATCCCTTAACTTCATTCAAAACTGGCATGTAATCCCTTTACATAGTTCCTTTATTATAGATCAAATATATAACTTCTTTCCTTTTGTTACACTTTAGGATATTTTCATAGTTTTTTTCTTTGTTTTGACCATGCTACCATTAAAATATCCCTTTCATATATGTGGCTAGGTAATCGATCATAAGAATTAGCAACAAGGTTATAACATAGCATCTGTAAATAACATGATCCTCATAACCATAAAATTGTTTTGTGTCACAAAAATCGTTCCATAATAATGCATTATCCACCTATCACCACGCCAAATCAAACCAAGACTGCATCGTAAAATATGTAGGACTATGTAGGCAGCATAAAAAACAACAACAAAACATGTGTAATATGTCTATCCTTGCGCTTCTAGTCTACAAGGGGGTCCTATTAGTATTATATTACTAGCATAGTTAACTAATAGTGCTTTAGCAATACTTTGCGGCCATAATTCATCGTTACGATTTTATTCGTCAAAAAACTGGGGACTCCAGAGGGAAATCTGTTTCCAACAGATTGAGAACTCAGAATGTCTGGTTTCGCATAACAAGTAACATCGGATCAAGAAGATATAAACTAAAATGATTATGCAATAGGGGGAAGTGAGCGGATTTAAGGGAAAAATGACTAGGAATTTTCGAATAATTCATAGAAAGTGTTAATTATGAGGGGGTTAATCCCTGTAAGCATAATCATTCAACTAAAAATTGTTCTTGACTTCAAGGATAATTTTTTTTTAACTTTCTCTTTTGAATCTTGAAATGGGTGAAGAAAAGGAAAGCATAAGAGGGATACAACCAACTATCTCATAAAACAATAGTGGAAGTAGATATCAATTTCAATGATGCCTTCAAGGGGAACATCATGACAACTATGTAATCTTGATTTTTATTGATTAAAAATACTCTGTAGAAGCGTCGTTGTGGAAAAAATGATCCAACATTTTATTTTGACAGGAAATGAAGTCAAAAAGAACAAAAAGCAAGAAATTTCATAACAGAAATGAAACAACAAAATTGAAATAAGCAGAAATGAAATGACAAAAATTGAAAAACAGAAATGAAAACTACTAATATATAGAAAACATTCCAAACATCGTTAAACACTTCAAGTTTGTTCCACATAATTTTTTAAGTGGAAACTGTTAGTGCTGTAGGAAAACAATCACTCTTGTAAGTCTTTTAGAATGTAAGAATTTGTGCCCAGGACAAAAGTGATCTTAAAAGGACCCAACCATAATTTTTGAAACTTTGAATGCCTTCCTCTATTAGCATGAGATGAATCCCACAACAATACATTCTCATTGACTTTAAATTTGTCAGCTTTGACACTCTTGTTTAAATATTTTTTAGTAGCCTATTATCTTTTCTTTATATTATCCAAGAAAAGCGTCCTTTGCTCCTTTAAAGACAAAAGTTCATTCATCCTTTGAGAAACATCAGAAGAATTTAATCCTTTGACCTGTAGCATTAACCTTAAGGAGAAAAGTTCCAACTTAGTAGGCAGAATGGATTATTGACTATAAACAAGATGGAAAGGAGTGCAACCAGTGCTCACCTTGTTGGTAGTTCGATCTTCCCAAAGGGCGTAAGTGAGGAGAGTGTGCCATTGGCGAGGCTTATCTTCAATGAGCCTTTTGATAGATATTGCCATATTTTTATTGGTAGATTCAGCCTGTCTATTGCCTTGGGGATAATAATGTTGGGTATGTGTTATATTATTTGCATGTGTGTGTGAGCACGTCAGATATGACAACTGCATCTGACGATCCCTCACACTAGTGAATGGTTTTTTTCTATGACAACTATGTGGGCGGTTTTTTGCTATTTTTAGCGGTTTTGTAAATTAATATTGGATTAAGGGATTAGGGTTTTGGTATCTATGGAATACTTAAAAACATTATATATATATTGTATAGTGAATGGTGAAATTTGATATAATGAATATAAGAAAGGTTTTCCCAGTTGAGGGTTTCTGGTATAAATCTCTTTGTACTATGTGAATGAGCCATTGATCAATTTCTATTTTTCTTAAGAATCTATATGCATTGTTTTACTTCATAGGTTTAAAACTTACAAATAAGATGATGAGGTAAAATGTTTAACCCCTAATTTCGCTAAAAATTGGGTCAGCTTAGAAAAAATAATAGCGGGACCATTGTCTATAATAATTTCCAAAGGAAGACCAAATCTGAAAATAATATTATTTTCAAGGAAATAAATCACCTGCTCATCCTGTGAATGTTTAAGAGGGACAAATTTAGTCCATTTCATAAAATATTCTGTGGCTTTCAAGATAAAGACTTGTCCTGCTGAAGATGAAGCATTAATACAACCAATAAAGTCAAAATCCCCATTTTCAAAAAGGAAAGTCCAAGAGGACATGTTGTAAGGGCATGGCTGAAAGACGTTGTTTCCTAGCAAATTTCTGGCACTTGTCACAAGATCTCGAAAAAATATGGGAATCAAGAAAGATTGAAGGCCAATAATACTTTTTCCTGACAATCTTAAAAGAAATGGTTTTAGCAGAAAAGTGATCTCCTACATGAATATTAGAATTCAAGAACCATGGTTTCTTGTAACAACT
>JASDQU010882109.1:35519-53232 GCA_032191745.1 Picea mariana
TGATGAATCACAAGAATTCACTCCAAATGATTTATGGAGCAGATTGGAGGTTTTATTTGGGAATAAAGAAGAATGCATGCAAAATGTTGACAAGATAGAGAATGTAGAAAAGCCACTGGAAGATAAATCATCTCAGTTTGAAGAGCCTTCTACACAAGTATCTACAAAAAATTGTATTCCATTAATTGAAGATGATGTCTACTCCATTTCATATTTGTTTTCTTAAATTCATGTGGAATATATATGGCATGCATCTCAGGAGTTACATGCAGATACTTTTCCATGCACAATGCATGCATCTCAGGAGACAAAAGGAGATCCACACACATCAAACTCCATTATGATATTTTATGAGCCACATTTTAAGAAAAAATTGGATATTTGAATTCCCCTTGGGAAAATATACAATTTCAAGAAACAAATCATTTGAAACGGAGTCCAGAAAGTAAAGTTATGATCATTTTAAAATCAATAAAATTTCAATATTTTTCCGAAAATGACCGCATGGTTTTCAAAGTTTCATCCAATTTTTTTTTGGATATTCTTCATTGCAATAAGAGAAAGTGGATATGTGTGGACATTTCAATGGTGCATATACTTCATCATATCTGTGCAAACATCTACATCTTTAACAAAATCTTCAACGAGCACAAACTTGCATAGTTGCGAGGTTTTCTTGGAGTTCAAGACAAGGTTGCTTAGCAATTGTTTTCTGTTCCTTCTCATTTTTTTTATGCATTGTAATTTGGGGGGGGTTTTCCCATGAGGTTTTCCCTCTTTCCTCATTTATTTCAGTGTATCTTTTGTATTTGAGTACCTAACATGGCCTCATTGCCGGGACCCATTGTTTATTTTCACCATAGTGATGTTCAGGGGGGGTGTTGGAGTTAATTCACACACACCTATGATTTATTTTTCCCAAGGTTTTTCTTTGTTTATTAGTCATAATTAGTCATTATCCAGTCTCCTATATTTTAGGAGAGAACATTCCACCTGGAGAATATTCTCTTTCAGTTGACACTTCTGTTTGACTAGTTGAGTTGAGTTTAGATGTTGCATTGGTTTTGTCACCATGCAACATTGGGATCATCACAAACTAATGCACACTTTACTTGAGATCATCACCAAACTAGCACATTACCCTTGGTTCCCTGAGTTAACTCCTCACTACTCTTTGTTCAGTCATTTAACTACAGACTAGTTGACTAGTTAACTCAACTAGGTGGAAGTTCACTCTCGTAACTACCTGAGAGACTAGACTAGGTAGTAGTTCACTCCCATAACTATTGGTGTGTGTCTAGATCACTCTAGCCCACCACTATGGCTCATTAGTTACTCATGTGTCCTATATCTATTGTAAATTATTCACTCTTTGAGTGTGGAAGACGGTTAATGAGAATTCTTTCATTCTTTCTCTTCGTCTTCTTCTTTCTTCTATTCTCTCTGCAAATGTGTGTATTATTGTTTATCTAGATCTATTCTGTGTAGGTTGAACACATTTACAAATGTTTCTAAGGAGCTTTCCCTTGGTAATTCCAAAAACAGACTTACAAGGATTTAGAGAAATACCAACTTTTCTGCACCACATGAAAACTCTTTTAAGATGACCAAAATGATCTGATCGATTTTTAGAATACACAGTTAAGTCATCAAGATAGATCTGAATAATCTTTCTGATCAAATCTTCAAAAACTATTTTCATAGATCTTTGAAAACTGACACTTGCATTAGATAATCCAAAAGGCATACGTTCATAAGAAAAAGTGCCCCAATGAGTAATAAAAGTGGTTTTATATTTGTCTTCCCTTTTTACCTTGATTTGATTGTAACTAGAAAAACGATCAAGTAAGGACATCATTTGTGACCCTACAACTTGCTGCAAAATCATTTCCATATTAGGGAGAGGAAATTGATCTTTTATACTAGCCCTATTCAATGCGAGAAAATATACGCATAATCTGATTTGACCATTTGTTTTCCGAACGGGAACCAAATTGGAAACCCACTCAGAATACTTAACTGGGAAAATGATGACAACCTTCAAGAGTTTTTCCAACTCTTTTAGAATAGTTGCTTCCAGTGCAGGGTTAATGGGTCTTTGTTTTTTCCTGACTAGTTTTATGCTCTCCTTGATAGCAATGACATGTTGTATATGAGTAGGATCAAAACCATGAATATCCTCATAAGACCAAGCAAAAACATCTTGAAATTCACCAAGCATCTTAGCGAACTTCAATTTTTCTTCATCAGAACATTGGGTACCTATTTTTACATTCTTTGGAGACTCGGATGTTCCAAAGTTCAAGGAAATGGTTTCACCCACTTTCCTTTTCGACTCCTATTCTTTATGTTTTTCTTTGTTGCCTACATCACTTGATGAAAATGAAATTTCTAGAGGAGTCAAGCCTTTCAAAATTTTGTTATCTTCCATTGATATAATTTCCTTAGGCTTATAAGGTTCATTTTGGATGAAAGCACATATGCTCTCATCACTAGGGAAGACCTGCCATGACTCTATGTTGTCAGGGATGTGCGGATGATACAGAGATTGAAAGTTACAATCATGTCTTTGTGGAAAAAGTTGTCGAGTAGGAGAGGATGAAAAAATAGCTAACTTATCAGCCATTGAGTTGAATTCCCTTTTAACATGAGTGATGCTGAAACATTGTAAGTTCAAGATAAGTGCCCAAACAGTTTGGGTGTTAACTTGTTTCTAGGAGAGTATATCTTACATGCAAGGTTTACAACAAGTTCAGAATCCCCAAAAACTGTAAGGTGACCACAACCTAGATTATAGGAATTTTCAATGCCTAGCAGTAACGCTTCAAATTCAGTGACATTGTTTGTGTAGGCAAACTCTAACCTATAGTAAAAGTTATGAATTTTACCCATAGGAGAGTACAGGATGATACCAACTCCNGTTGTCCTCATCTGCAAAGATGGAATACACTCCTAGGTCCTCCTCAATATAATTCACATTAGGCTATGGGACACTTTCGATGTAAGGTGAAATTATCCCCTCCCTTAGTACTATTATGTTTTTACCATTCCGAGGAATAGATAAGTGTGTCTCGTAGAGTGAGAGGTATCCACCTGTCAAATCTTTCCAATATATTCCTAAGATGATCAAGTAATTACTCACTGACATATCTATTACCTGAATATTAAGGGTTGTCCTAATTTATAGGGTGTCTAAATTTATGTACACCTAATTTATTTACAGACAAATCCTCTTCATCTACCTCTTCAAAGAGGTTGGCTACAATGGAATATTTTCCTTCCATAAATTTTTTTAGATGCTTCTGTTGTTCAGGGATGACGACCATGTCTAGGAGGGTAGAATCTGCTTTTATGTTGGCCAAATGATTTAGAATGTTGTATTTGGAAGAGGGAAGAGGGGAGGTAGTTCCTTGACTTTCACGAGATTTAGGAACCTGAGCAGTAGCAACTGGTGGAGATGAGCTTGGGCTAGAAGAAGTGTGGGGAGGATCATATTTGGTTTTGCGAGCATAGGATTTATTCCTAGTATTTATGATCATGACATCCTCTGGCTCTGCAAAGTCTAGGAAAACAATGATAGTTTTAGGTCTCTTACAAAATATTTTATCTCTTGCACTCTTCTTCACTTCACATGTACTTTCCTCATGGTGTTCCTCGCAAAAGTTACACCAACTACGAGGCATGATGGCTTTAGGATGAAAATTGTTTTCATTAGGATTTCTAAAGGGGGGTGCAAAAGAAGATGAAGCTCCAGGAGTAAGAGAGGGGAAATTTCCTTTCCACTCATACACTATCATTTGATTATTCATGTCTTGTACAAGCTGTAAGAGGGTGGACATGTCTGTCTACTTAATTGAGTCTCCCCAGGAAGACCTCTTCTTTCAAGTTGTTTGTCATACTCTAAACAAGTGTGTAGAGCAGAACTAAGGTTATCAATGGCCTTTTCCTCAAGCCTATGACAATAGGAGGAAGGTAATGCATTATAATAATGCATTAAAGAGGCTTGGGTCTGAGGGCGAATGAGTTCATGGATTTGGTTATATAATTTGGTGAAATGCAAGTTGAAGGACTTGATAGTCTCACCATCCTTATAAGTGATGTTATTGTACTTCCGTAACTACTCGACTAGGATTTTAGATTTCCCATAGGTATATTTGAACCAATATACTAACTCATTCCAAGTGGACATAATCTTAGGAGGAAGGTCAAAGAAATCAACCGCGACCTTCCCTTCAAGGGAATTCACAAATAAGCGCATACAAGTGTCATTGTCATTGGATCCTTTGTTGTGACAGGCATTAGAAAATGCCACCAAGTGTTCATTCGTAGTGACAGTTTCATTTCCTTAAAACCTAGGTTGATTCTCTTTGAATTGAGGAAGTGGATGAGTAGCAGGTGGTAGGCTAAGAGGGGAGGAAACATGCCACAGAGTGGTTGTAGCATCTTCTTCAAACTGAAGAAGCCCATACTTTTTTATGACCTTGGTGGGGTTTGTAGTATATTGGACATGGACTTGGTGACTATATAAGATACTAATCACCGAAGAAGATGAAGGTTGAGATGAAGAAGCACCTCTAGTGCCACTAGAACCACCACTAGATGCCATATTGTGAACAATAGATAAGGGAGAGAAAGACAAACTGGCTAAATCAGACAAAGTTCTCCTTAGAGTACTTTGTTGGGTTCATAAAACAACATTTCTTCTTCTTATTTCAGCAATAGGGTTGATCTCAGGTGATAAACATCTTCTTCTCCTAGAGATACAAGGGTCTAAGGACATGAAAAGAAGATCAAAATTGTAGGAAAAAGAAAGCTATGGTTGATTCCTAAGATGTGTTTGCCTAGCTTCCTAACGTTCTTGGACACTTATGTCTTGTTCAATTGCTACCCGTGAGCGATTAAGCTCAACCCAGGTATTAGCGGTATCTAAAATTGTATTAAACAAGTTTAAAGAAATGTTGGTCTGATCTTGAAGACCAGGCTCCATATTGGGCTACCTTGCAATAGGTACAATCATGAAGAAAATAAACACTCAATGGATCAATATAAAAATATAAATTTATTCAATGATAATCAAGCATAAAAACAACCAGAGAGATATAGAAGATCTCCCCAGTATGGTTGCCAAAACAATGTTGAGGAAAATACATGAAATAATATTTCTCAAGCATTTTCAAATCTTGCTTGTCTAAGGCAAGATAGACGAGAATATCACACTATGTTTATAGCCTCAAAATTTGCTTCCTAATCCACAAGTATTAGTTACAAGGGCTTAGGATGATTTTTTAAAAATAGAATATTGTTGTAAAATTTAACATTTTAATATAATTTTATGAATATAACAGATGAAAAAGTAAATGTGGAGAAAAAAGAAAAAATACCAAGTGACATATTAACATAGATGAGACATAATAACAATCGATTATTTCATTCCACTAAATTAAAAGAATCGTTCTCTTTACAAAAATCCTCGAGGGAGTTTGGACCAAAGTCAAACTTAGATGTCCTCGATGAAAACCATACAAAAGGACTTCTAACCGAAAGTAAAAAATTGAACTTTAAAAGATGGATCATCTTGCCATAGATTGTTGTCCACTTGACTCTGCACAATATCCTTTATCAGTCATGAAATTTAATTCATAATCGGACAATTCTACACAGACTATCAAAGATAGATCAACACCTCTGAAAACAAATGTCTGAATGATGTAATTCAACTTTGAATCTTGTTGTCTACAATAGGACTCTGTTGTCAAAAAAGAGAATTAGGCTTTTAATGAATTGAAGAATGAATGAAAACTAAACTATCTCAATAAAACTCAAGGGAAAACCTTAGTATGTTTTCTCCTTCTATTCTTGTCTTGTTCTTCCTCCTCATTTTTCTTTTATGCATCCAAAATTAGTTAAAGTAGTTCAACTACTTCCTTTAGTTAAGTTAGCTAAAACTCAAATAACTTTTAGTTAGGGGAAGAATTAATATAACAATAATAATAAGGGTCCTTTAATAAATAATAACTAGTCAAACAATCAAACACATCCCTCCTTGTGGATTCCATAATGATTCTCATAATTTGAAAATTAAATATCAATGATATTTTAAACCAGATCCAAACATATAATATCCAAAATATCCAAAAATAGTTTGTTGTCCAAAAAATTCAGTAGTCAAGTGTTCTCAACAAATCAATAATAAAATGTACTTAAAAACCATATTTGCCACTTTGGGAGGCAATTTTCCCTTTGTTGTTGCTATCTCCCTTTGACTTTCCTGAATTAGCCTTAGGATGCGTGGATCCTTGAGGCTTGATCTCACTGATGACATGAGAACAAACATCTCTCAAGTGCATGCTGGATGAAATAGATTTGGCTGAATCACTTGAGGGAGAGTAGGGGGCAACACCAACTTTTCCTTTGTCATGCATGTAGCGGGATTCAGATTTGAGTCTTTTTCTTACATGGGAGGAATATACAGGTGAGTGCAGGGGAAATTTTGAAATTTGCGTTAACCGGTAGAGGAGGAGCAGGTAGAGACAAATTGGGCTAGACACGATGTTTGGAGACTGCTAGGTGAACAATCTCCTTCCATTCGTCATTCTCAGGAACTTCAGGTTGCAATGAAACATGAGGGGTGACAGGGATATGCTGGGGTTGGAAGGGAGGCATTTCTATCGTAGGCTGGACTACCCCTTGTCCAATCCAATTGAAAAATCCATCTTGGAATAACTGGTTTAAATCTTGTGGATCTACAAAAAAATATATCGAGAATCTTGGCCTTCTAGGCCCTCTGTTCCAATTCCCTCTGCCCCTATTATTTTAGCCATGGATTCCTTTGTGGAAGAAGCTCATTTTGTATGCAACGTTTATTAGCAACTAGCTTCTTAAACAAACCATACATGACATCTCTTAATATAAAACAAAGTTTGTCTCAACAATCACATCATACCCATGCAATCCAATCCATAAAATTCATTTAATAATTGTCAATGAGAAGGGGATGAATAAGGGTTCTAGGATATTTGAGGGGGTTTTATTGAGCGGAAAAGTGATAAAATGGAAGGGAGTAAGAACATGATTACTTCTCAACAATTCATTAAACAATCGACTATGCAACAATAAAAAAATCATATCAACTGTGATCCATCTCTATTTTATTTCTTAATCGATGTAATATAGAGTTTTTTTATTTAATTTTAAGAACAGGGCGTACAAAATGAATCTCTGATTGTGAGGGGATTTGTAATGAGAAAAAAAGAGAGAAAACGACATGGGATTTAATGGATACTGTTCATAAAAAAAATTAAATAATCAACAATCGTAACTTTGCATTAAAATCAATCCAAAAAGCACCAACATTCACTGTTTCTCAATTGTACACAAAAATTCTTGTCGTTTCAATAATTAAAATTCCCAGAATTCTTTAATTCATAATAGTCCGTGCCATCATAACTTATAAAAAACCTTTCCATTCAAAATTCTTTTTTAACAAAATGTTGATCCCTTTTTTTTTTAAAGAACAATCAAAACATGCACAACAATATGCTCGACATCTATCCCTGATAATCCATAATGCACCACGATAACAATCAACAATCAGGCACAATTAAAATATACACAAGTCTTTTTTCAAAACATGAACAAACTTCAAAATATGCCCGATTACACACAAGTATTCATCATATCAATTGAAAAAAACTTGAAATGAAATAATAGTCAACTCAAACATAAAACCCGAGCTTTATCTACGTGGATCTAACTTCCTTTTAAAACAATTGGTAGTATGTGTGATGTTCCAATATAACCAATCATATATGAGCAAACAAAACTCGATTGGCACACATACATCATTTTAAACTTTCCAAAACCCTAATCGAGCTCAGTAAAATTCATACATAGGTGTCCTCTTATGAAATTAAGACCACACTAGATAAAACACAGTAAGCGAAACCATAACGAGTAGGAAGACAACCCTCGATTTTATGCACTGCTCATTTAATTATTATTCAAACAATTTTATCATACAAGGACGAGATAGAGAATCGACGAGAGAGAATGTGTCTTAAAGACTTCCATAATCATTTACTTAACTGATAACCAATTCTTGACAATCCTAGAAGGTGCTTGAGGAGAGAAAAGTCAAGTCGAAGTCTAAATTGGGCTTTGTCGAAATCAAGTACAGGGAGGCAATAAGAGATCGTTCATCTTTTAAACAAAAAAACAGAGAGCTGAGGTTTTATGAGGATTATATCAATCACAGGTAAAAATATATTTTGAACAAGACACAAGAGTGAGGCATATAATATTAAATTATCATTCCAAGTACTGACAACATAATCAATAGTTAACACCCGAGGAGAGAAAAGACAGGCAGAGTAAAATAACCCAGTGCACAAAGGTGCATCTAAACTTGCAGAGAAGAGAAGAGGGTTAATTTAACAGTGGTGGTTATTAAAAAAAATAGAGATATAACATCCCTTTCCAACCCTTAAGATCCGAACAACTTGACAAAAATGACAATGAGGACAGCCATGTCCTTTTGACAGAACACCTAGATACACCCTATATCAATCCAATACCCACACAAGCCTGTGTTAATTTTCAGGGATGACAAAGATTGGATCTTTGTGATAATTTAGTGAAAAGGTAGTAAGAATGAGTCACCAACCATGACTCGAGGTTTGAATAAAAGAGCACAACAACTGTTGGAAATTTCTCTCCGACTGGGTAAGGGTTACCACAACGCCTGAGAGGAAACGAGTTAACTGACAGTGATACACAGAACCCAAATCCTCAATCATTAATGTAGATCCATATTGCACCACTATTTACTTATTATTCCATAGATACCCATCATGAAAATACACTGACCAAGAAAACAACCAATGCGCAACTTAAAAATACCTATTCCTTTGTTTTCAATTCCAAACATTTTATAGTCATAACAGAGCCATAAAACCCATCTACACACAATCGAAAATCACAAGAACACACAGAATCCAAGCATCACTGAGCCATCATTTGGTTCTTACAAAAGAGAATGCATCATGGATGGAGAGAAAATAATCATACCTGTGGGAAAAATGCTTAAATGGCGAGTTGGTCGAGCTTCCCTTCCAAAAACCTGAAAACGCGTAGCTTCACAACCAATAGAGAAAAATTACAACAATGGAGCATTTCTAGGGTGATGGGCGATAGGGAAAGTATGGAGTGACGTGTAGTAAATGCACATTGCTTCCATCACTTGGCCCCATTCAATTCAATGTACGAGACAACCCAATAAGCATCACATTCACCAACAATCGAACCATATAACCAATGCGTATTCAATGCGAAACCATCGTGAAATCTGAGATGATATCCATTGCATAGTGTGCCACTGAATATAATTTACACATTAACCCTTGCTATATCTCCAAGCAATAATACATTCTATGTGCCTCCATTCAAATCTAAGTAAATTCACATATTCCATTAACCAAAAAATAACATAATAGTTAGAACTAACTCTAGTATCCCTTAACTTCATTCAAAACTTGCATGTAATCCCTTTACATAGTTCATTTATTATAGATCAAATATATAACTTCTTTCCTTTTGTTATACTTTAAGATCTTTTCATAGTTTTTTTCTTTTTTTTTTACCATGTTACCATTAAAATATTGATGCAAGAGCATCCCTCCACATCAACAAATGTGCCAGCAAGCCAACACATAGATGTGCAGTGGATAAAAGGAGAGGCATTGACCCTCCCATTTTTAAATTTGAAATCTGATCCTATGGGGATTTGCGTTGTAAGGTTGTAAGAGCCAAGTCATACCTTTGTATAGGTAGTGGATAGGGCCGCCTTAAATGGTTGACTATAAGCAAGCATAGATCATAGTTAGGTTTGGATAATCATTCAAGTAATGAGCCGTAGGAGTATGGTGTCTTAACTAAGATAGTGATGGCACTAAGGTAGTGGAGAGGATAAGATCGTAAAGATCTCTTTTGTAAAAAACTACATAGGAGAGATCTTTTAAGGAGAGAGGTCTTAGAAGTAGAACTCAAGATAGAGTTATAATAGGAGAAAGAGCTGGAACTTTGTTGTAGTCCTGTTTTTGTAAAAATATCTGTATGGGCACACAAAGATAATAGAAAAATAGTTTTTCCTACACATGGTGTGTTTATGTATTTGTGTTCATTGTTATGCTTTTATATGTCATTCATGTTTTGAATGTATGAACTGGTTAAGTGTTGTATAAGTTTCAATTGTTTCTCGCCTTTGATTTTCGAGTGCAAGGAGTGCACATTTATCCACAAGGAGTGCATTTATAGAGGTGAGTTAACCTGAGAGAAGCTCAAGAGAGATAGAGTTGAACCTTCATCAGAAGAAGTGTAAGGAGTGCACATGAATAAATTTGTGTTGAGTTCAAAAGAAGACAGAGTTACTGAACACTCTGTAAGGAGGAGCTCTTTAAGGTGTGAATCGAGAAAGGAGGATGTCGGGAGGGAGAGAAGAGTTTCTTGTCAAGAAATCCTTCGATCTGAGTTTAATGAAATCCCAGAATCACAAGGAGATTGTGGGAAATTGAAATCATCTAAGGATCAAGCTCAGAAGAGATAACACAAGGAGTGCATGGGAGTCAGACTTATTCCAACTCCTAAATCTCAGAAGAGATAACACTTTCAAGAGCATAAGTGAGACCTAAATAGTCAGGTTCGCAGAAGAAAGTTCAAAGGTCGAAGCCTTTGAACAATGAAAAAATATTACAAGGTGGAAGAAGTCAAAAGCTCAGGAGGAGGAGCGAAAACAACCATCTAATTGGTTGTGGAAGGGAGCTTGGATTGTTAGATCTACGTCCAATGAGAGAGGAAGTGCAAAGGAGAGGAACAGACCCAATTCGTTGGATCTGAGCACAAAGGAGCAACAACCATTGGAT
Source organism: Picea mariana (assembly GCA_032191745.1). Classification (NCBI taxonomy): domain Eukaryota; kingdom Viridiplantae; phylum Streptophyta; class Pinopsida; order Pinales; family Pinaceae; genus Picea; species Picea mariana. The sequence goes on from JASDQU010882109.1 coordinate 46,436, forward strand.
CTGGAGGTAAGTATACAAGACATAAACCTTGTGTGCGCAAGAGATTGGAATCGTCAAAGTCTTGAAGTCTTGAAGTGAAAAGGGATTGTCTATCGTCCAGGGCGACAGGTGGCGAAATATCTGAGTTTTCGGGCGAAAGCACTCTGGGAGGAACGAGTGCACAGTAGTTGAAACTCTCCAAACCTGAAGACCCAAAGCAAATAGAGGTTGTCAGATCAAGGGGGATAAAAGTGTCAAGAGATCGTGCGTTTTGGTTGAAATCACTACGGGAGAAATGAGTGCATAGGAGTTTGAAACTCCTGAAGCCTGGAGAGCTGAAGGGTCGAAATCCAAAGAGACGAAAGAGAAATCTGGACCGTAAGATCTAGAAAGGGTACGTTTCGACAGATCATGAACTGCAGGAGAAAGTACTCCGGGAGAAAAACGAAGGAGAAGTTTGAGATTTGAAATCATCGAAGCTCGAATAAATGCAGCAGTTGGGAGCCATTGATCTGGGTTGGACAAGTTTCACCAGATTGCAAACTTTGGAGAATCTTACTCTGGGGATTTTTGTGGAGCTGTGTTTTAGAATGTCCTTAAGCGCCAAAGCCCAAAATATCTAGGGGCCGTTGATCCAAAATAAGGAACGTGGATCGTTGATCTGCGAGGAAACACGTGGAGGATGAAGATTCAGTCCGATGGATAGTCGTTGGATTAGAGAAGGATAGGTGTCAGAGGATCTGAAACTCCAAAAGGATTCACTTTGAATATTTGTGGTGGTTGAGATTTGAGATCGTTGAAGGTCGAAGTCTTGAAGCAGACGACAGTTGTTGATTTGAAAGCGGACGTGTGACACCAGATTTGGAATTCTGGGTACGAAGCACTCCAGAGGATAACAGAGGGTGAAAGCACCGAAGTCCCGAAGGAGATCTCGATCATTGATCAAGGAGGAGGTCGAAGGACCGTCAATTTTTTTAAGGGGGCCAAAGTCTCGAAGCGGGAGCAGAACCATTGATTGAAGAGGATGAGTGGCAGACAATCTGCCATTTCGGAGGAATCTCTCTGGAAGAAATGAGATTTTGAGAAATAAAACTCCCGAAGGCTTGACTCGCAAATGAGATTCTAACCATAGATTCAGGGAGACAGGTGTCAGTAGATATTTCACTCTCAAAGATAGCTACTGAGAAGGAAGCAAAGGTTGAGAGTTGAAACTCCCGAAGGGAGGAGAGTCAGAATCAATAGCAACCATTGATTTGAACGAGAGATACGTGTCAATAGATCATGGAGATTTGGGATCGTGCATAGAAGGAGAAAATAAGGAGGATAAATAGTAGGTGTTGATCGTGGATCATCGCCAAGGGATTGGAGATCGATGGATGAGAAGGATTGTGGGGCTAGGACATGCTTGGACATTAATTTTCCTTGAGCGGGCCACAATTGGAACCACAGTTTTAAGAAAGGGATACGTGGCAGATGGAGGTGGATTGTGGGGCGAAAAGTGGGTTGGTCTAAAACCACTCTTGTCCGCACCCACAATCGCATATTTCCACAAGGTCATATCCCGGGGCCATATGGAGGAAGGGGCTAATGGAAAAAGGGCTAGCGCCTAAAACTCGGTGTTTTGGAAGCATGCAGGGATAGCCTGCAGGTCAGTCAGAACCCACACACAGAAGGAAAGGGGCCTATGTATAATTTTTTTGGGTTCAATCAGGAGCCCGAAGAGTTGATCTTACTCAGAAGAAAGAAATATCCTAGACCGGGAGGTCGCAGAACCCCATGAGGGTAGGGGGGTTGCATCAGGTGGTATTAGAGACATAATTTTGCTTGTAGACATCAGGCAAAGGGAGAGACTGTGACATGAGATACTCTGATACCAGGTGGTATCAGAGCTTAAATTTTCGTCCATAGAATTCAGGAGAAAGAAAAAGAGGCAGAAGACACTAAAGAAGAAATAACATCATTACATTAGGTGGTGTCAGAATTTGAATTTGTCTATAGGAAGTAGGTGAAAGAAGGAAACAAGGTACTGATGCTCTGTGAAAAGGTTTTTTCATGTGCGCAACAAAAAAAATTTAAACAACTAGGTGAGCTATGAGAGAAGATGGAGATGCTATTAGATGTAGAGTGATTCATAGGCTTGCTAGGAGGGTAGGTGAAGGTGGAAATGGCTACTGAAGGCCATGGGCGTGGTCGAAGAGAATGGCACAAGAATAAATAAAATCCATAGAGGGATCTATATCTCAATGAGATAAGAGAAAGGATGGAACAATTAGCATTGAGGATGCAATAGGAGGAAAATGTATGCTAGAGGTACGAATGGCCTTTGAACATGAAAGTAAAATGGCATGTTCAAAAGTTGTTGGCTAGAAAGAAATAAAAAGAGTTGAAAAGGTGGTTGAGGCATAATGAAAACCTCAGTGACACATAGGAGGAAATGATTCACATCTGTGAACTAGAAGTTGGGAGACACCTCAGTGACAAGGAGGAGGTGAGATTAGTCAGAGATCTCATAAACTGCTAGGAGGCTAGAGATGGATTTTCATATTGCCAGGTGGGAAATGAAATGAGATCAATTGAGGATCTCATGGACTATTATGAGGAAAACAATGGAAATTCATGTTGCCAAGAGGGAAATGAGATGAGATTAGTCGAATATCTCATAAGCTGCCAGGTGGGCAGAAGAGAAGAAACTCCAAATTGCCAGGTGGGCAAGGGGAAAGAGATGAGACTGTATGAGAGTCTCATGGACTCTGTTGAGACTTCATAGCAGCAAGGGGTGATGATAGATGAGTGTTCATGCAGGTTTTTAAACCATGTGAATGAAGATGATGAGAATTTAAATACTTCCATCACAAAGGAGGAAGATCATAGGAGTGTTCTGATCATTGGAGGAATCAAATCATTCCTTCTAAGAAGCCAAGCAGAGGCTAGAATAAGTATTGTAGATGTATCAATAGAATGGAAGCCAATAGAGACTGTCAAAGAAGAGGAAGTGGAGTAGACATTGATGTCAACCCCAGTAGAAGGAGAAGAGCATTCAACAAAATTGCTCAAAATTTTCAGCCAGGAAGCTGAACAAGAGATGACCCTAGCACTGAAGCTTGCAGCAGAAGGAGAAACAAACATCATGGATTTTTCTAAACTGTATGAATTATTGGAAGCCCTAGAGAAAAGGGTGATAGTGAAAAGCCAACACATCCAATAGGCTAGGTTGGAAACAGATGGAGGAGCATACCAACTCGAAGAACAATTGGAGGGAGTTGAAGATATGCCAACACAAGAGGAGCTAACAAAAGATAATTTGTCAGAGGAGGAAGCTAAGAAACAACTCAATGATGAGATAGAAAAGTGGAAAGCTAATGCCACAAGAGAAGAAATCAACATGGGGGATCAGGATGATCTACCCTTTGATGTATTTGAGGAGGAAGAGTTGCAACAAAGAAGATTGCATAAGAAGAGCCAACCATTAGAGCAGTTGGACAGAGTGATAGAGGAGATAAGGAGGTTGATGTTGAGGTTAGCAGAAGCAGTTAGCAAAGGGAAGTTGAACATGGGAGAACCTAAAACAACAGTAGGGAAGAAGAAGAAGAAGAAGCAGCAACAACAACAACATAGCTGGAGAGGAGCAGGGGGAGAACTCCAAGGAAATGTTTGGGATCCAGGAGGATTTCAACACTGGAGAAGAGGAGCTCATGAGCAAGAGCTCATGATTTTCCCAATAGTGGAGTATGATGCAAGAGCATCCCTCCATGTCAACAAATGTGCCAACAAGCCAACACATAGACACACACTGGAGAAAAGGAGAGGCATTGACCCTCCCATTTTTAAATTCGAAATATGATCCTATGGGGATTTGTGTTGTAAGGTTGTAAGAGCCAAGCCATACCTTTGTACAGGTAGTGGATAGGGTATCCTTAAATGTTTGACTATAAGAAGGCCTAGATCGTATTCATGTCTGGATAATCATTCAATGTAATGAGTTGTAGGAGTATGGTGTCTTAACTGAGACGATGATGGAACTAAGCGGGTGGAGAGGATAAGCTTGTAGATCCATCTTTGTAAAAAGAGAATTAGGAGAGATCTTTGAAGGAGAGAGTTCTTAGAATCAGAACTCAGGATAGAGTTAGAATAGGAGAAAGAACCAGGACTATGTTACAGTCCAGTTTTTGTAAAAACATTTGTATAGACACACAGAGATAATAGAAAAGTAGTTTTTCCTACACATGGTGTGTTTATGTTTTTGTGTTCATTGTTATGCTTATATATGTCATTCATGTTTTGAATGTATGAGCTGGTGAAGTGTTGTATAAGTTTCAATTGTTTCTCTCCTTTGAGTTTCGAGTGCAAGGAGTGCACATTTGTCCACAAGGTGTGCGTTGTCAGAGGTGAATTAACCTTAGAGAAGCTCATGCGAGATAGAGTTGAAACTTCATTGGCAGAAGTGAAAGGAGTGCACAAGAAGAACTCTATGTTAAGTTTGAAAGAATACAGAGTTATTAAATATTCTGTAAGGAGGAGCTCTGCAAGGTGTGCATCGAGCAAGGAGGACGCTAGGAGGGTGAGAAGAATTTCTTGTCAAGAAATCCTTCAATCTAAGTTTAACAAAATATGAGAAACGCAAGGAGTGCATGGGAAATCGAAATCCTCTAAGGATAAATATTAGAAGAGATAATGCAAGGAGTGCGTGGGAGTTAGACTTATTCCAACTCCTAAAGCTCAGAAGAGATAATTCTTTCAAGAGCACAAGCGAGACCCAGATAGTCGGGTTCACAGCAGAAAGTTCAAAGGTCGAAGCCTTTGAACACTAAAAACATGTTCCAAGGAAGAAGAAGTCAAAATCTCAGGAGGAGGAGCAACAACAACCGTCTTATCAGTTGTGGAAGGGAGCCTAGACTATTAGATCTACATCTAGTGAATGAAGGAAGCGCAGAGGAGAGAAACATACCAAATTTTTTGGATCTGAGTGCAGAGGACCAACAACCATTGGATCCAGAGGTAAGTGCACAAGAATTAACCCTTGTGTGCATATAAGAGTGGACTCGTCAAAGTCCTGAAGTCCTGAAGTGAACAGGGACCATCCATCATCGAGGGCAACATGTGGTGAAAGATCAGATTTTTTGGGTGAAATCACTCTGGGTGTGCAGGAGTTCAAACTCCCGAAACTTGAAGACCCAAAGTAGATAGAGGTTGTCAGATCAAGGGGGAGACACACATCAAGATATCATGTGTTTTAGGTGAAATAAATCTAGGAGAAATGAGTGCATAAGAGTTTGAAACTCCCGAAGCCCGAAGAGCCGAAGGGTTGAAAGACAAAGAGCTGAAAGAGAAATCTAGACTGCCAGATCCAGAAAGGGTACATGGTGATGGATCGTGAATTCCAAGAGAAAAACAAAGGAAAATTTTGATATTTGAAATCACTGAAGCCTAAACAGATAGAGTAGATGGGAGCCGTTGATCTGGGTTGGACATGTGTCACCAGATTGAAAACTTCGTAGACTCATACTCTAGGTGTTTTTTTGGATTTGTGTTTCGGAATTTCCTGAAGCATCGAAGCCAGAAATGTCTAAGGGTCGTTGATCTGAAAGAAGGAACGTGGATCATTGATCTATGATGAAACACGTGGAGGATGGAGATTCACTTCGTTGGATAACCATTGGATCAGGGAAGGACAGGTGTCAGAGGATCCGACACTCTGGAGGGATTCACTCTGGAGATTTTTGGTGGTTGAGATTAGATATAACCGAAGGCCGAAGTCCCAAAAAGGATGCCAGCCGTTGATATGGAAGTGGACACGTGGCGCTAGATGTGGAATTATGGGTACAGAGCACTCTGAAGGATATGAGAGGTTGAAAGTGTCGAAGTCTTGAAGGAGATCTTGATCATTGATCGAGGAGGAGTTCGAAGGATTGTCGATTTGGTTGAGGAGGCCAAAGTCTCGAAGTAGGAGAAGAACCATCGATTGAAGAGGATGTGTGGCAGACGATCTGCTGTTTCAGAGAAATCTCTCCGAAAGAAAGGAGAGTTTAAGTAAAACTCTTGAAGGTCAGAATCGCGAAGGAGATCTTGAACGTAGATTCAGGGAGACAGGTGTCAGTAGATATTTCACTCCGGAAGATAGCTACTGAGAAAGAAGAAAAGGTTGAGAGTTGAAACTCCTAAAGGGAGGAGAGTCAGAATAAAAAACAACCGTTGATTTGAACAGGTGATACGTGTTGACAGATCGCAGAGATCTAGGATCGTGAGTAGAAGGAGGAAAGAAGGAGGATAAATAGAAGCCGTTGATCGCAAATCATCACCAAGGGATTGTATATCAATGAATGAGAAGGATTGTGGGGCCAGGACATGCTCAGACGTTAATTTTCCTTGAGTGGGTCACAATTGGAACCACAGTTTTAACAAAGGGATACGTGGCAGATGGAGGTGGATTGCAGGGAGAAAAGAGGGTTGGCCTAAAACCACTCTTTCCTGAACCCGCAATCTCATATTTCCACAAGGTCATATCCCAGGGCCATATGGAGGAAGGGGCTAATGGAAAAAGGGATAGCGCCTGAAGCTCGGTGTTTTGGAAGTGCGTAGGGATAGCCCGCGGGTCGGTCAAAACCTACACACAAAAGGAAAGGGGCCTGTGTATAATTGTTTTGGGTTCAATCAGGAGCCCGAAGAGTTGATCCGACTCATAAGAAAGAAAGATCCTTGACCGGTAGGTCGTAGAACCCTAGTGCAAGATACCAGATATATAAAATATGCAGAACAGAAACGAAATGCTAGAAATAACAGAATAACAGTGAAATATCCAGCATAATCTTCACAATACACAG
>JASDQU010882110.1:7171-18855 GCA_032191745.1 Picea mariana
GTTGCTCACCCCTGATCTTCTGACTTCTGAAATTCTGATCACTTCATATCAACGGTCTATGTTCTCCATGATCCAACGATCCAGATCTCCTCTCTCTCGAATCAGGATTTCATGTTTCGGGTAGTTGGAAGATAGTGCACCTCCCTTCTCCCGGTTCCTGATTCTGCGATTACCCTGAATCGACTGTCTAGATCCCTCCGTGATCCAACGGTTGTATTTGAATCGCGAACTTGGATTTCGTGAGTTTGCTTACCCTATGCACTTCCAGAATGTTAAAGTTTATGGACTTACTTCTGGATCCAACGACTGTTGGTCCCTGCGCTTAGATCTAAAGGTCCAGATCTTATCTCCCTCTACGCGTTCTTATGAGCTTCTGGACACGAGATTTGACGGCCAAATATCTTCCTCTGCTGCTGATCCGACAACAACTGTCACTCCCTCTCTTGAGCTTACAGATTCTTTCGTCTTAGAAGTATTTCTAGGTATGCCAAAGCTTCAACCTTTGTTCTTTCCACGAGCCTATCTCTTAGACCTCCTTTTCACTTCTAGAAGGCATTATCCCTTCTGATCTTTCTTACCTTCTGCTCCTTTGACTCTTAGGGAGTCCCTTCGACACTTAGCCGAATCCCAGATCTGTGCATTCGTTGCAACAGATTCCTACGCAAGAGTTGGTTCTTGCGGATGACTGTGCATGCCTTGCAGTAGACACTTTGCACTCCTTGCAAAGGGAAAGTTTCGTGTTATCTCTTTTGAGCTTTGGAATTGAAACAACTTCTGTCAACGCACTCCTTGCGTTGGATGTGCACACCTTGCACTCACTCAACAAAAGAGAAACAATTGAAACTTATAATAACATTCAGAGTTTCATCCATTCATAACGAAATTCATTCATTTATGAAAACCCAATAACAGAGAATTGTAAATAGTAACATAACATGCATTTGGAGCAAATTTTCTCTGTTATATTCATTCAAAAGTAAATGGCTATAGCTAATATCAAAACAATAACTTAAAACTCAGAAATTTCCTACTAACTCGCAGCAGCCTCATTCGGGCGTACAAAACCTCTATTTATCTCAGAGGGTCCTTAGGGTTCCCCCTGACTACTCGTCTACTTCAAAAACGAAAACCTAACTCCTACCTAACCTCAGTTACATTCAAGACTCGGAGTGAAACTCCGAGATTGCTCATGATCATTCCCCCTTCAAGCGTTTGATCTTCTTTTGTTCTTCATCAGCTCTCCAAAAGATTTGCAGTAACTCCTAGTGTTTGAGATTCTGAAATGATTCCTGAGCGTTGAGCTTTCCTATCACATGTGCTCGCTGACGATGCTCCTGCATCAACTTTTAATAAGACATCCACATATTTTTTATAAGTATGAGAGAATCTTCCTTTTTTTTCCTTACTAAACTCCATTTCGCTCATTTTGCTTTCGTTAGTAATTTACGATAATTAATTTCTTAAGTAACCCTTAAATTGATACTATCAATCACCTTTTGTACTCTTAATCCTTTCATTGAAAAATATCTTTTGTAGTATTAATCCTTTGATTTAAAAATGTCGCCGGCTAAACATTCTACGAAATGAAGATTTTTTCCAGGGATATTTGCCCAAAATCTAGTGAAAATTATTGGGTTCGTAGATTTAAGTGATTATTTCCATAAAATCTAAATACCCTGGGAGTTTTTCAGCATGCTGAATCCATTTCTACATTTAGAAATAAATTATGAACAACAAAAAATAATGATTCGTGTAAATTTATATCACCGGATTCCAACAAAAAAAACCATTTCATCAAACAACTAGTCAACACCTTTAAAAATACCTTACCTTTAAAAATACCTTACAATAACTTTTATGAAAAATTTGTTTTTAATAACTTAAAAACTTTTAATTATCAAAATCCCTTTTAAAAGTAGTGCTTCTTTATAATACATTTATATGATCCACCCACATATATATATATATATATATATATATATATATATATATATATATATATATATATATATATATATATTCATTTTTAAAAGAGTACTTTAATAACGTTTTTTTCACTTTCAAAGTACTTTAATACTTATTTGAACCTTTAATATTGTAAAGCACTTTTAAAAAGCACTATAAAACCTTTTTACTACTATGGCTTATAAAGTAGAACCTCTACGTTAATTGAACCTTATAAGTTTAAATGAAACTTATAAGGTCACGAGTTCAAGCCTGGCTACGAGTCCCTCGGGCTGCTGCTTTCCACTCTTATATCATCCACTATGTGGGGAAGTATCGGGGTGGGTTCCCAGCCAATTTCCATTGGAAAAAAAAAGTTTAAATGAAACTAGGGGCTAGTATTTGTATGTTTCATTTTTTTTTTAACATAAAGTTTTTTCTGCTAGGTAGAGTCACGACCTTTAATGTACAGAACGTGACTAAACAATTGTGAAATCTATTAAGTTGAGCATTCAATTGCAAACTGTACGGATCAAAGTTCGTATGGATGCACAAATGCAAGTTTGTACAGTTATGGCAGCTGGGATTGGATAAAGATGATTGTACGGAGAGACATCGCTTGTAAATAGATATTATCAGCGGATGCATAACAGTGAAAGTACGGATAAAAGTACGTCTGGCAGAAAATAACTTTGTCTGGTACAGAGTGCGTCGGTAGTGAATGCACACGAATAATTGTACGGATTGCAAAAATGGCGGGTGTGTAGGGCGATTTGTTGTTGCTAGTAAATTTTTCATGCAGATATATATATAATTTTTCCTTCCATTGTAGTGGAATATTCTTTTTCGAACTTTAATTTTTTTTTTCTTTGTCAATTCTGGTTATGTTTTTTTTTTTTCTAGATCTGCAGTGGAGTAGTTCTTCCTTCAATAGATTCTTTCTCAATTTTTCTTGCAGAAAATTTCAATTTGTGATGAAATTCTAAACCTTAAATGGCCAAAGGCCAATGGTGGTGGTCAAAGACCAAGGATGAGAGAAACCTTGAGAGATGGGGTTTGGGCAAAGGTCGGTTTAGACAAGGTGTGATAAGGACACTTACCAAAGGCAAGGATCAGAAAAATGAACCTCTGATAACAATGTGGTGAAACAACCTCGCTCACAAGTTAAATATCCAAAATACTTGGAATATAAATATATTCATAAACACAATAATTTAATATATATAAATGTACATGAGAATGAAATAGATGACATGATTACAAATGAGAACTGAGGGTTGTATATATACCCACATAGGGGTGCCCTTTCATAAGAAACATGACCTTTCATCAAGAAGGTGTCTATTCATAACATATTTAATTAATTGAGTATTTAATTATTATTATTTAATCATTTATCTATTTATATATATTTATACGATATTTGTGTTCATCACATGCACCTATAATGGAGAACTTTTAGACATTAGAGGGAGCTAAAGCATAATATAGCAAATTGAAGACAACAACATTGAAGATCTCATAAATATGAGTCCATGAAAAAATTGTTCCTCGGGAGTTTGATGCGGGATCATCATTGTCAACCTTGAATTCAACCTGTAGAATCTCTTACATTTACCAAAGGGACTAGGTTCTATCAAATTTAGATTAGGGTTAATCTAAATTAAATAGATTTGGTTGGAATTTTCCATGTAATTGAATTGATTTCTATTTTAGTTATGTTGTCAAAAAGTTTTAGGAGTTGATGTCAACCGTAGGAATCTCGAACTAACCAAGAGGTTTGACGGTTTTCTTTATGTGTTGTTGAATAGAATAAATTAGGGAGAGAGGAGATAGAGAATGTAAGCAAATGGAGAGTAGAAATAGAGTCCTGGAAATTTAGGAACAAATAAAGAAGAATGATGTAGAAATATGTTAGATACCAGATCTATTATAATAAGCAAAAAATAGAAATACTGCAGAAAATACCAGCAGAACAACAAAATGTAGAGAACCACTATACAAAAAAGCAATGTTCACTTGCCTCTTCAAGGGGAAAACTTCCAACAGAGCAACGCTTTATTGCAATAATTCTCATGACAAGGCTTTCTCATGCCTCCTACTATTATTTATATTAATTTTATCTTCTGAAGAACATTAGAGAGGAAGATCTTTCTAGAAGCAAAAGCTTATATTAGGTCTTCTTACATTGACTTGTTCACAATTATTAAATAGGCCTTATTAACTAATGTCGGCTTTTATTACATGGAAAATATATTATTCTAGCTACGTTAGGGGTTAGGGAGGTTAGGTTCCTAGCATGCCCCCCCCCACTTTGAAGAACAACCTTGTCCTCAAGCCTTTAGATGATGAAATTGTTGTAGAATGGTGGTCGACTCCTAGTTGGCATCTTTTGGAGTTGTATCTTTCCACTGAACTAACACTTCCTCGATAGTTCGCTAATGAAGACAACGCTCTAGCTGGTCCAAGACTAGTCGTGGATGCAACCAAATGGAACCTTCTTCAATCTTCATCCAACTCAGGGAAACTAGTTTGAGTTTAGAACTTAGTGCCAATCACTTTATTTAAGCATGAAACATGAAAAATAGGATGGATCTTAAAATGACTAGGCAGAGCTAACTGGTAGGCCATAAGCCCCACTCGCTTGATAATTGTATAAGGACCATAAAATTTGGGAGCAAGTTTCTTACAGTGTTCAAATTTGAGTGAAGTATGCTTATAAGGTTGCAAACAAAGAAACACTTGGTTCCCTTCAACAAATCGACGTTTGGAAAAACCCTGATACGCTTGTTGCTTAATGCGATTCTGAGCCATGACCAAATTTTCTTTGAGGGTATGGAGAATGGCCACTTGGACCATAACAAAAGTGTCAACCTCCTGAACCTTGGAGACACCTGACATGTATGAGAGAACCAATGGTGGATTTTGCTTGTAGATTGCTTCAAAAGGAGTCATGCGAGTAACAATATAGTAAGATGTGTTGTACCACCATTAAGCTAGGGGTAACCATCGAATCCACTAATTTTGTCTGTCGGATGCAAAACATCACAAAATTCAAAAATGTTTCCAAACACTTGTTGACCACTTCAGTTTGGCCATTAGTTTGGGGATGATAGACAATGCTGAGATGCAAATGGGTTCCCTAGAGTCTGAACAATTCTTGCCAAAAATTGCTGGTGAAAGTTGAACCAGTGTCAGAGAAAATAGAATGCAGCATGCCATGAAGTTTGAATATATTATCCATAAAATTTTGAACCACTGTGGATGCGGTGAACGAGTGTTGAAGAGCACAAAAATGAGCATATTTGGGCAATCAATCTACAACCACCGCGATGACTGACTTATTGCCCGATTTAGGTAGTCTAACAATGAAATACATAGAAATATCCCTCCAAATAGCAAGGGGAATCAGGAGCGGTTGGAGTGTGCCTGGAGCTTTGATTCTTTCTCTCTTATTGCGTTGATAGGTATCACATTTAGCCACAAAGGTGTGGACGTCCTGTTTCATACCGTCCACAAAAAAAGAACGTTTGACCCGTCCATAGGTTTTGGTAAACCTAGAATACCTAATTCTGCGTGAAGCATGAAGCTCAGAAAGCAACGTGGATTTAAGTTGCGACTGTTTGCTTAAATACAAACAACCTTTGTAGAGAAGCTCTTCATTGTGGCAAGAGTACCCTGGAGAACCTTGAGAATGTTGTTGCAATTGATAGATCTAGTGAGAAATTTTTGGGTCTTGCAGCCAATCCCGACGAATAGCTTAGAGCCAATTTGGTAAAATAAAGGATAGGGAAAAGAGGGACCCTTCTTCTTCATACTTTCTGGAAAGAGCGTCAACAACCACATTTTCTTTGCCCTTCTTGTAAATGATCTCATAATCATATCGAAATAGCTTAGTCACCCATTTTGTTGCTCCGAGGATGAAATGTGTTGTTCCAAAAAATATTTGAGGCTCTAATGATCAGTTTTAATTTGGAAGCGTTGCCCCAATAGATAAGGATGCCAAAGATCCACTACATGCAAAATAACCAACATTTCTTTTCCTAGATCGATTGGCCCAAATGTCTCTCTGAAATTTGTTTGGTAGTGAAAGCCAAAGGCCTGCCATCTTTTATGAGGACTGCCCCAATTCCTTTCCCTGAAGAATCACATTCTAGGACAAAAGTCTTGGTGAAGTCGGGAAGTGTCAGGACATGAGTTTTGCACATAGTCTCTTTCAAGGAATGGAAGAAGTGATCAACGACTGGAGTCCAAGTGAAAGCTTTCTTTTTAAGGAGAGCGGTGAGAGGTGCCGCCATTTTTTGCCATAATTCTAAAAAAACTTGCGATAATAGCCCGTTAAACCCAAAAAACCACACAATCTCTTAAGAGTTTTCGAGTGAGGCCAATCTTTCATAGCTTCAATTTTCTTAGGATCCAACTTTATGTGATCCTTGCCGACAGTATGACCCAAGTTTTCAAGGCTCCAAAGGCACATTTAGACCATTTGAGGAAAAATTTGTGCTGAGAGAGTAAATGGAGAAGTTGATCCACATGGACAAGATGGGATTTCCTAGTTTTACTATAGAAAAGAATATCATCAAAGAAAACTAAGACAAAATGATGGAGGAAAGGATGGAAGACATGATTCATGAGACTTTGGAGAGTGGAGGGAGCATTACACAGGCTAAAGGGCATGACCAAAAACTCATAGTGACCCTTGTGAGTTATAAATGCGCTCTTGGGAATGTCTTCTTCTTTCATACGTATTTGGTGGTAGTCAGAATGAAGATCAAGTTTAGTAAGGTACTGAGCAACACTCAATTCATCTAACATGTCATTAATAACAGGAATGAGAAATTTGTCTTTGATGGTGAGTTTGTTGAGGGCGCAAAAGTATGGACACATGCATTAAGTGCCTTATTTCTTGAGTACCATAACCACAGGAGAAGAATAAGGGTTGATACTAGGACAAATAAGACCTACTTCGAGCAATTCTTGAAATTTTTTCTCAATTTCATTCTCTTCGGAAAGGTGATGATGATAAGGGAGAACATTGGGAGGAAGGTTGCCTGGGTATAGAGGAATGGAATGATCATGAACACCACGGGAAGGGGGAAGTCCATGGGGAGTGGTAAAAATGACTTGGTGTTGGGAGAGGATAGATTGGAGGTTAGGGTGAGCAGAGGGTGTCTCAATTGCTTGAATGGAATGGAGTTAGGCAATAATACCCAAATGATATTTTTTGAGGAGATTTCCCATTCGATTGGAACTGATGATCTTAAGGGATCTTGTTGTGATGCCTTGGAACTAATATTGTTGTCCCTAAAATTGAAATTGCATGGTTAATTCCTTAAAATCCATGACGATGGGGCCCGAAGTGCGTAACCATTCATCACCGAGCACATTGTCACAACCACCCATGTCAATATCAAACATATGGTATTTTGAGGTGGTACTGACCAATTTGTAGGTGCACATTTTCACAATTCCCACCACATTTCATGCAATTGCCATTAGCAATCATGATTTGAAAATTGTTGACGACATGGACATAACAATTGATTTCTCGGGCAATGCGACGGTGAATAAAATGATGGGTGCTGGCATTGTCAACAAGGATTATGACTTTCCCATTCTTAATGTAGCTAATGAGTTTGAGGTTTTGGGGAGCAGAGAAGCCAACGAGGGCATGCAATGAAATCAATGGTTCAACTTATAGTGGATCAGCGAGTGAAGTAGTATCATATGTGGGGGGTAGCTCTTCCACGGGGGAAGCTTCAACCTCCTCATCAACAACATCATCAAAAATGGCCATAAAAATCTTTTGTTCCTCACACTTGTGCTCGGGAAAATATTTGTAATCAAAATTATAGTAAAGACCCTTGATTTGGCGTGTAACCATTTATGCCCAAGTTAATTTCCGGATCTTAAGAGGGGTGGCATGAAGGGTAGGATTGGTAGGTTGAGGGCGGGGAAAAAAAGATGGTTTTCTATTTTGGGAAAAGACAACCTGTTGTGATTCTTTGGATCGTTTAGTATCTTCCAACCAAGTCTAGGGGCGAGCCATGAGGACCTAGGTGCAGATTTCAATCTCTAAGCCATTGATAAAACATTCCTTGAGAAAGGCATCTATCATGCCCGTCGTTCTGAAAGCCAAGTGCTCAAAGGCGGTTATAAAGTCTTCCACTATGCCAGACTGTTTCAACTTGGTCAAACGACCTAAATAGTGGTTGTCGGTGTCAAAGCATTCATAAAGCTCTGCAACAAACTGGGTCCAAGAAACATACCCTTGGCGTGCATTTTTACGCCATTGCCACCATTGCCAATGTTCAGGATCCAGATAGAGAACAACATAACGACGTTTGGCCAACTCATCAGTAATGCCATGTAAAGAAAAACAATGTTCCATTTGGGTAGCCCAATCCATGGGATTGAATCCATCAGATTTATTGACCTCAACTCAGGGAAGATGAGGGTCACGATGAAAGTGGTTGGAATGAAAGGTCATAGTATGAGAGGAGTCAAAACCATCTAATTAGGAGGGTTGTTCAGGGAAGGGGGGGTCCTAGGATCGGTTCAACAACCGATTAAGAGTAGCATTGAGGGTGTCAAATATGTTGTCCAAATTGCCCTCTAATTGGTTAAATCGGTCGTCAAATTTAGAAAATTCGATATTGAATTGTGCCTCGAAACAATCAAACTTGGCCTTGTTCTTAGTGATTTCGACCTGTAGTTCTTAGGTGCGAGTGTTGGCCATGTGGAAAGTTGGGGTGCATGGAATGGGGAGTGGGTCCACTGAAAAAAGGTGATAGGTTGTATATATCATGACGATCGGGGTAACAAGGGAAAGCCAATGGGATAGGTGTCAAATAAGGGTGTCGGGAAAGGTGAGTGGGACCACAAAAAAAAGCTTATAAGTGATAGGTACTACAATTATCAGAGAAAAAAGGGGAATCCAATGGGATAGGTCACAAAATAGATGAATCCAATGAGATAGGTCGCAAAAAGGGTGTTGGGAAGGGGGTCGGGTCCATGAAAAAAGGCTTAAAAATGATAGGTACCATTATGATCAAGGGGAATAGAGGAATCCAATGGAATAAGTCCCAAATATGGTTGTTGACGAGACCACTATACTCGTTTTTTTACCCCTGCAGAGTTATACTCCAACCTGAAGAATATTGCAGTGACGAAGTGCCCAAATCGTTAGCAGGAAAAATTATGTAGGAATTTTGCAACCAAAATGCAGGAGGTAGGGTTGCACGACAATAGATCTCATTTGTTCCTTTCCCTAGGATTATGGTTTTTAGGGTTCGTATAGACAAGGGTTTTCTCTATGCTATAGCTCTCTGATATATGTGTGGGGTCGAACAATAGTACTCAACCCAATATCTTAGGGCACCAAATAAGGAGGCTCGAAATTGTGGGAAGTTTTTTTCAAGGTAGAGATGTGTATTGTCGGCGTCTTTAAAGCATAGAGATCTATCGCTCAGTGGGTAAAATTGTGGTGGAGAAGACTACACATAGGAAATACAAACAGTTTCACGAGGTTACTTAAAAACAAATGTTTCACCTTGTTGGAAACCTTTGTAACCCTTGTTGGTACCCCTCAATAGTACCGCATCAAAAAAAATCTGTACATGGTCATCACTCCCACGTATTGTCAGGTATATCGGGAGTCACCTAGGTCTCCTGAAACCAACACTAGATCAGTCAATCGATCGCCTGACTACTATAGTGACACCGAGAACAAAACTTGGGAAGATACTCTCTAGTACCTATGTAATCAGGAAGTACGACTAAGGGTACGATCGAGCCTCCTTATTTGGTGCCCTAAGATATTGGGTTGATTACTATTGTTCGACCCCGCATGTATATCAAAGAGCTATAACATAGGGCAAACCCTTGTCTATAGGAACCCTAAAAACCATAATCTTGGGGAAAGGAAAAAATGAGATCTATTTTCGCGCAACCTTACCTCCTGCATTTTGGTTGCAAAATTCCTACATAATTTTTCCTGCTAAAGATTTGGGCACTTCGTCATTGCAATATTCTTCAGGTCGGAGTATAACTTTGCAGGGGTAAAAAAAAGAGTATAGTGGTCTCGTCAACAGCCATATTTGGGACCTATTCCATTGGATTCCTCTATTCCCCTTGATCATAATGGTACCTATCATTTTTAAGCCTTTTGTTATACCTGATAGCAAGCTCCACAACATTTTCTTGTCTTGAACAAGTCTGAACTCCCTGTGGCTACTTTTGATTGGAAAGGTATATGTTTCACTAGGCTGTTATATCCGCATAGATACTCCAAGCTAATTTATTAACATAGAATGCAAGCTCTAATTGCGAGATCTAAGATGAGAAACGATTTAATGGGTACTGCTATTTCACAATGTTATGGAGGACAAATTGTAATGAAATAGTTCATGCAATATGGTAGCAGATAACCCAAACACAATATACATAGTTGTTCATATCAACGAATAAGCAAATTCATCCTTCACCCACATATTTTGAAATGACGCCCAACTCAGTTTTAAAACACTCGTATACAGTATTAATGTGGAGGATTTTGCATACATGGATGGGAACCTAGGGAAAAGAGACTGTATACAAAACAAACGTAACTGGGAAAGCCTAGTATTGAATTGATCTATTGTGTTTTTAAGACACATTAGATCATGTCTGAGAGAATATTAACATAAATACTCAATAATTACTCCAACATCATGGCCCGACCTGTCATTGGAAGAGAGAATCACGAGGGAAGAGAAACATGCCAAATATAATTAGATATACCAGACAAGATTTAGAATGCATGGATGATTCAACAAGAGCCAACGCTGACACATGTCTTTTAGTCAAAACAGACCAGAAAGACACTAATCACTACATATATTTATACGGTCGAAGAACAATTATGTGTTCTAGATTTCTAAGGGTAAACTGAATATACTAAACATAGAACAATATCAGAAAATCATCCATATATTATTTCAAAGAGCTCTAATCGAAACAATTTTAGGAGTTTACTTTGAGTTACAAACCTCAAACCAAAACATCAAATGGGTGCAGTCAAATCGGGACCATAGATCTTTGTGTGGCGTCCATTTCATGGCCAGAGTCCAAATTTCTTAATAAAGGTCATGTACACACTGTAACATTTGCAAGAAGTCATCTGACACTACACACTTTTGTAGTACACAAGGTGATAAACATAGTCTCTGAAATTTACATATCTTTGACAAAACTGCCTTCCCTTGTGTTTATGTCCACAAAGACCCCCATAACTGACAAGAGTGGCCAAATTCAATGGATTGGAACCCTTTTCTGGAGGGCTAGTGATGTTGAATATTTTGAGATCACATCTCCAAATGCCCAGCTAAGAAGAAGCAACGCAAGTATCTTCACCACAGTGCCAAATTAGTCGGTTCATAAGGATGCTTCCAAGTAATTCCATGATGGAAAACCGTATCCATGGTTAAAAGCTCAAAAACCCAATTTTTTTCCTTCTAAAAAGTACTAAAACATAGAAAAAAAAATTGAGTTAATGGTAAAATATCACATTGAAGCACAAACAGATTATATATACAGAATGGAATCCTTGAGATGAGAAATGCAAGGTAATGACATTAAAAATTTCCAAAATTTGAACCAAAGAATTCTCGGGAAAGCTGAAATACTAAGGCTTTCAGCTCCAAGCAAAAACTAGAAGAATAATAAAACAAACTTGGTGTCTCCCAACAAATTTAAGATTT
>JASDQU010882110.1:23849-35904 GCA_032191745.1 Picea mariana
TATGTTAAAAAAATAAAAATAAAAATAAAAACTTATTATGTTGCAATAAAACACACAAATATACCAGTGATAAATATAAAAAATAAAAAAACAGGTGCAAAAGAAGAAAAATTTGAAGTATTGCTCCGAACCAAAATAATAATAATAATAATAATAAATAAAGAAAAATTCTTCTACACTACCCGACAACCCCCCGCTCACACAACCCGACCACTCCCGTGAGCTTCCACCCCGACACACCCCACTCACAACCCACAAACCCCTGTCGATCCCTTCCCCAATCTCGTGACTGCACAAAGCCACCCCCGTAGACCATGTCTCCCACTCCCGTAGACCCCGTTGTTCCCACCTCCTCTCCACTCCCCCACAACCCTCCCCACTTTCCGTTGTTCCCACCCCCTCTTCCCCACTTTCCGATGTTCCCATTCCCCACAGCCCTGTAACCTCCGCAGTCCCCCATCCCTTCCGCAAACCCTGCCCTGACCTATCCTCACCCCTATCCCCTACCTCTGACCTCTGCGTCTATCCCCGTTCCCCGTTCCTTCTACCCCCGACCAACAAACCTCCCACAGACCGCGAACAGTCACCCACTGACATATTCCCTGACAACCCTTATTAAATCATACGTACGGTCATATGATTTCAAGAAGCCGCTTTTATGTATAAAAATATATAAATATATAACAAAAAATTAATTTATAAATTATTAATTTTTTTAATTTTTTTATTAATTTTTTTATATTTAAAAGTCAAATTAAGTTAAAAAAAAAAAAAAATTCAAGTTCAAAGATATATTAAAAGAGAGTAGTTCAAGGGATTAAGAAGAAAGGTATTAAATAATATTTAAAAGTACAATGAATAAAGTCATATTTCAAAAGTTAAAGTGAATAGAAAGAAAAGGTTACTAAGTGAACAAAAAAATGCCTTTGAAAGTACATAAAAGGAATATCAAGGAATATCAGAGAAGGATATCTATCAAGTTAAGGAGTATCAAGGAAGGAATATTAGAGAAATATATCTATCAAGTCAAGGAGCTTAAGTCTTATAATTATTAAAAGGATATTTTTAAGATTAAGTGATAAAAAAATAAAAAAAATAATAATCAAGTCCAGTTCAATTTATAAAAAGGACAATTCCAAAATGGAAGGAGGAAGATTCCCTCATACTTATAAAAAATATGTGGATTCCATATCAAAATTTAATGGGATTATTCAAGTAAAGAATATCAACATCATTATTTGCCCGACTGCTAGGAAAAAGCACATTAATGTTGACCTGACAAACCAATTAATGGTTTTAGAACCAAATATAAGTGAAAATGACACATGTCTTTCGGACGAGAAATATGAAATTAATAACCTACAACTATCTATTGGTGATTACAAATTCATAGGTCAATTCAATGTGGTATCAATGTATCAAGACAACGTTGATATAATTCTAGGGTCAACTTGGGTAGATATATTGGGTACCTTTGTTTTCAACACAAGGAAAAAGTTTTTCACATTTTCTTATAAGAAGAAGAAAATCACATTACAAGACATTACAATGAAGTCGATTTCAGAAGCTCCATCATCAGAAGACTTGAAGGACATATAAGAGATTATCCTTCAAGATAACCAAAAGTCAATACAAAAGTTGCAAGATCGACACAAAGAATGTGACAAGATCATCATTGAAAAAGACGAAGAGATTTCCCGCCTAAGAAATCATAATAAGAAACTACTTGAAAAATTATGAAGTCTAAGGAGAAGAAGTAGTGTTTTCAAAAGTTGGAACAAGAGAATCAAGATATCGGGAAGAAATTATCAGGAAATGATGAAGAAGCTTCTCGTTTGAAGAACCTTAATCAAAAATTGCTTGAACAAATTAAAATCTTAAAGGATGAAAGAAATGAGAATCTAGAATCAAAAAATAAAGTTGGCAAATCAGAAGATGAAGAAGAAATTTCACACCTAAGGGTTCATAATCAAAATTTACTAACACAAATTAAAAAGTTGAAGCATGATAAGAAGACTTTACAAGAAAAGCTAGATCACAAAACATCATTAGTCGATAAGGAAATGATGACAAACCCAATCAACCTTACAACTCAAAAGGAGGCAAATCCAGCTGAGGTAAATAAGTTTTCAAATGTCGAGGTACAAACAAGCTAGAGATATCAAGAAGACTCAACTCCAAAAGTTAATCAAGAAAAATATGCAAGTATAAGAAATAAAGATCAAGGTATAAGGATGCCTTATCGACATCCTAATTACAAAAGTTGATATTTCAACCAATCAATGTATCAACAGAAACAAATAACCGCTATGTCAAAGACTATTACTTCCACTACAAGTGAGTGTCAAAATAGAAATGATCATGCGAGTAGAAATGTATCAAGTTCTTTCCAAGAACCCTATAAAAACCCAAATCCACATAAGATCGAATTAGGATGGGCAGACTCCTTTACAATTCGACAGTTTTGCTCAACGCTTAGAAGATCATATCGTCTCAGGTCCTCAACGATTACTAACTCAATAATGAAGAAGCACGAGACAATAATTAAAAGCTAGAGAAAGAGATAAGTCTTCCATAAAGTATGCTTTGAGGACAAAACATTTTTAAGGGGAAGGCAATGTTATGAACATAAATATACATATAAATAGATATTCATAACATATTAATTAATTAATTAATAATAATTATTAATAATGAAAGGACATGTCTCAAAGGACATGACGATTGGTTAAGGGCACCCCTGCATGGGTATATAAATGAGCCCTCATTCTCAATTGTATATCATCTTATATATTCATATTTTATACATTTATACATTATTTCTACATGGATTATTGTGTTATATTCCAAGTATTTAGGATAATTCTTGTGTGAGCAAACTTTGTTCATCTCACCCATCCTTGGGTGCGTGCCCCTTGCCTTATGTGTTTCCTTGTGTCGATCAATGTGACTCTCAGTGGGTGTGCCAATGGGGTCATCCAACCTCTCCAATGCACCCATGCTTCCAATGGCAGGCAGGTCCACTCCTTGGGCACGCGCCCAAGTCGCCCCGTCCTTACCCAAACACAACCCAAGTCTCCATCAATTGTTGCAAGGCAAGTAAGGTGTGTGCCCCCTTGGTGCCACACGTCACCATCCTGTGCCCAAGGTGCTCTTTTCCACACCCACATGTCTTCATTCATCTAACTGATCACATGCCCCTTGTGTTCTCTTTCCTGACATGTCCCTAAGTCTGCCCAAGGATTGTGCATGCTCGCTGGGTGTCATGAGAGACCTTACATCCTTCCCCACTCCAAGTTGTTTTCATCCTCGACAACTGGTGCAAACCCCCCCTTTCTCCTTTGAGTTGCGCAACCTTCCGGTCAAGGATCTTTAATTCTCGGAACTGAATTAGCTCTTTGAAACCTTAATGGTCTTGCTTGTAAATAAACACAAGACTTTTCTATCTTTCGATGCAAGTTTTGTAACACTCGCGATCTCTTCTTCTCACTACTAAACGATCACGACTCAGGAACTAGCTCCTCCTCTGTTAACTCCTTCACGTATGTGACCTTGGGCTATGTCCACACACGATTTCGGGCGCGATCGAAAGTGGTTTGGGATCAACCCACTTTTCTCCCCGCAATTCACCACAAATCGCCACACGTCGTTTTGGCAATACCGTGGTTTCAATTGTGGCCCGCTATCAAATTTTTAACATCCGAGTACTTTCCGTCCCCGCAATCCTTCGTGCTCATTGATCTCAAGATCTCGACGGCGCTTCTGAACCTGAAGGTTCAGATCTACCCTTTCCCAATCTACAGATTAAAATTAACCCTTCTAAATCAACGATTGTGATTTATTCCATGATTCGGGCTTCGGGAGTTTCAAATCTCAACACTTGTTTTCTCCACAATGGCTATCTCTCAAAATAAAAGATCTGTTGACATTTATCCTCCTCAAATAGACGGTTATAATTTACTTCGGACCTTCGGAGTTCAGAGATTTCAATTCTCAACTTCCCAGAGTATTATTATCTGAAGTTCGCGATCTGTCGCCACGTGTCCCTCTGGATATGACAGTCTAGGTTTACTTCGAGTCTTCGGGTTTTGACAGTTTCAATTCTCAATTGAAACCCAATTGCAATTTACCCGGAGCTTACGATCTATTGACGCGTATCCCTCCTTGAATCAACAGTCCTTGTTTCCTTCAGGGCTTCGGCGATCTCTACTCCTTGGTGTACATAGATTTTAAAGCTCGTGCACATTTCCTAGATCCAACGGTCTAAAATGATTCATTTCTCTTGTATAGATCTTAACCCTTTATCTTGTCCAACTTTCGCAAATTCTCCTTCTGGAGGATTTCTTCGACACTTAGTCGATTTCTGGTCCTGTGCACTCCTTGCGACTGATCTTTGCACTTTATTATGACAAAAACTCGAGTTATTTCTCCAAGTCAAAGACTTCACATACGCACCCCTTGCGCTTAATATGCACACTCCACATACAAAATTTCCACGCTATCTCTCCTAAGCTTCGAGTCGGAAAAGACTCTCTCACACACACTCCTTGCATTCGGTATGCACTCCTTGCATAACTTATAGAAGAGAAACACTTGAAACTTATTCAATTCTTCATAAATTCATTCCTTCATCATGAACATCATGCATCCACAAAACACATAACAACTGTAAAACTGTAAAACAATATCAACACTGTACAATTGGATAAATTCTCCTATGTTTTATTCATTCCAAAAACATGGTTACAACTTCAGTCTCTTACAAACACTACCATGAAAACTTGTCTAAGGTCCCTGAGCCTTCTTTGCTCTTCTTCCCCCTATCTAAAATCTATCACCTTCTATTCTAGCGGTTAACTACTCAGCTTAATTAATGCAACCTAATGACTAATACGGGCTAATATCCTACACTTGTAATATATTACAGTCATGTAAGGATTTACAATGATCCGTCAGTTCAAAATGGTGGCTGACTTTACATACATCTAATTAATTAACGAGAGATTCAAAAAATCTCCACACCACAACCAAGCTGGTTAAGAGTCGGTTTGGCTCTTTCAATGCATTGATGTGTCGGCTTCGCTTCCACGTCCGCTTTGCTTTGATTTGATAGCGATGCTCCTGCATCATACTCCTCTGGCCAAAATATTCATGGAATCTTGTCCATGAGCTCTCACACTGTCTTGCCATGCTTCAAAATATCAGGTTCAGTTACCCAACTTGAATCTTCCACAGGGTGATCCTTCCACTTCACCAAATATTTAGGATATATCTTTCTTTTTGTTTTCTTTCCAACTCTCTGTTCTAAAATTTTGTCCATCTGAGGTTTTTCTACTGTAGGCATCTGTTCTTCCCATTTAATCTCTTCATGATCATCCAATTCTCCTATTTCATCTCTGTTATAAGGATACAAATCTGCAACGTTGAATATCAATGATATCCCAACATTGTCCGACAACTTGATCTCATAAGCATTTGCTTCAAATTTTCTAAGGATATTGCATGGTCCTATCTTCTTCATCTTCAACTTATTATATGTTTCTCTTGGAAACCTCTCCTTCCTCAAATGGGATAAAACCTCATCTCCTACTTCAAATTGAACTTTCCTTCTTTTCTGATCAACTCTGTCCTTATACTTTTGATTACTATCATGTATCTGCCTCCTAACTTGATCATGAAGTCTTTGCATTTCTGTCGCAAAATCTTCTGCTCCAGCGCTATTGAATTCATCTTGTTTCAACTCTCTCAATTCTACAATCCCTCTTGGTTGTCTTCCATATACTATCTCAAATGGACTTTTTCCAGTGCTTCTATTAACTAAATTGTTAAATGCAAATTGTCCCTGTGCCAAAATCTGATCCCCCTGACGACCTTGTTCAGTGACTAAACTCCTTAACAAATTTCCCAGACTCCTGTTCACCACTTAAATCTATCTGTCTATCTAAGGGTGATATGATGAACTAAAAGATAAATTAGTTCCCAGCCTCTTCCATAGAGTCCTCCAAAAGTGTCCTACAAACTTAGTGTCCCTGTCTGAGAGTATACTTCTGGGCAATCCATGTAATCTCACAATTTATATGAAAAAGACATTGGCTATGTGTGTAGCATCATTTGTCTTCTGGCATGGTATGAAATGTGCCATTTTAGAAAACCTATCTACCACAACAAATATGGAGTCACTTCCCTTCTGAGTTCTAGGTAATCCAAATACAAAATCCATACTAATTGCATCCCAAGGCCTTTTTGGAATAGGCAATGGTTGATACAAACTAGTATTTTGTCTTTTTCCTTTTGCATGTTGACAAATCTTACATCGGTCTACAAATTTCTTCACATCTTCCCTGATACCTGGCCAATAATACAAACTATTCAGTTGTGCAAATGTTTTGTCATGACCAAAATGTCTAGCTAAACCCCCACTGTGTTTTTCTTTCAACAAATTATCTCTCATTGAGCATATTGGTATGCACAATTGGATTCCTTTAAACAAAAATCCATCCTGGATCAAATATTCTGCCCATGAGCTGTTATCCCTCAACAAAGGATTTTCATATGCTTCGTAAGCCTCCTTAAAATCTGGATGTTCCTGATACATTTCCTTAAGGTGATCAAACCCTAAGGTCTTCACTTGGAATTCCTATACAACCAAATTCCTCTCGCTCAAAGCATCTGCAACTTTATTATCACTTCCAGAAATATGTTTAATGAAAAAAGTAAAATTCTGCATGAATTCTACCCACTCAGCATGGCTTTGATTCAACTTCTCTTGCCTAGTAATAAATGGAAAAGCTTGATTATCACTATACAAGACAAATTATTTTGTAATTAAATAATGCCTCCATTTCTTCAAAGCTTGAATCACTGCATAAAACTCCTTGTCATATGTAGAATATTTCTCCTTAGCGTCATTGAATTTTTCACTAAAATAAGCAATCGGCCTATTATCTTGACTCAAAACTGCTCCAATGGCTATCCCACTTGCATCACACCTCACCTAAAATGTTTTTCCAAAATCGGATAAAACCAAAATTGGTTGTTTTGTTATCTTGTTTTTCAACACTTTGAATCTTTTCTTGGCCTCCTCTGTCCAATTAAAAGACTTGTGTTTCTTTTTCACAGTATCCATCATGGGTGCACATATACCACTAAAATTTCTGATAAACTTTCTATAAAAACTTGCTAACCCATGAAAACTTCTCACCTCAAATATGCTCCTTGGTGACGACCATTCTTTGATTGCTCTCACCTTCTCTGGATCCATCTTCAATTCATTTGAAGAGATCACAAAACCCAAATATATGAGTTATGTCTTCATAAAAGAACTTTTCTTCAAGTTTATCAACAACTTTTCTTGCTGTAATCTCCTCATCACTAATGTCAAGTGTTTTAAATATTCTTCCTTTGTTTTGCTGAAAACTAATATATCATCCAGATACACAATGAAAAATTTACCTATGAAGTCTTTCAGTTCTTCATTCATCAACCTCATAAATGTTCTTGGAGCATTTGTCAATCCAAATGGCATGACTATCCATTCAAACAAACCTTCATTTGTCTTGAATGTTGTCTTCCATTCATCTCCCTCTCTCACTCTTATTTGATGATATCCACTCTTCAAGTATATTTTTGAAAAATAGCTTTCTCCACTCAAACAATCCATCAAATCATCCATCCTAGGTAAAGGAAATCTATACCTGATGGTAATCTTGTTGATGGCTCTGGAATCTATACAAATTATCCATCCCCCATCTTTCTTTGGACTCAATACAGTTGGCACTGCACATGGGCTTAGACTTTCCCTGACTAAACCTTTATCCAACAACTCCTGAACTTGATTCTTAACTTCTTCATTCTCTCAAGGCGTCAGCCTATACATTGCTTTATTTGGCAAACTGGCTCCTGGAATCAAGTCAATATGGTGGCTAATACTCCTAATGGGTGGTAATGAGTGAGCCAACTCATCCACTACTATGTCAGCAAAATTCCCTAACAATTGTTGAATTTGTTTAGGTAAATCATTCATAGAAGTATTGGTAAGGATAACTCTCGGCTTCCTTACTACAATAAATTGCATTTCTTGATCTTTCTTGATCTCTTTCAAGAGTTCCTTCCCACTCATGGGAAGTATTCTTGTGCTGGCTTCTTCCTTTTCTTTCTTCTCTTCTATTGGCAGTAACATGTGGGTTCTACCATTTTTTTCCAGAGTATAAGTATTCTTCCTCCCATCATGAATGACATTCTTATCAAATTGCCATGTCTCCCCAACAAAATATGACAAACATCCATGGGAATTACATCACACATAATCTCATCTTTGTAGCCTCCTATTTTAAATTCAACTTTTCATTGTTGACTTACCATTACTTGATGTCCTTTATGCAACCACGATACTTTATATGGACTTGGGTGTGTAGTTGTCTCAAGCTTCATCATCTCCACCATTTCTGTAGATACCAAATTATCAGTACTTCCATTGTCTATAATCATCTTGCAAACTCTATCCTTTGTTTTACAAGCAGTCCTGAACAACTTCGTTTGCTAAACTGAGTCTTCTATTTCTTTCTCTGGCTTTAGAATAAGTTTCCTCATCATAAGGTTCTGTCCTCCTTTTGTTGTTTCTGCTTCCACATTCTTTTGGTCTTCCGAAATGTGTGATTCTCCTCCTCCTTCTTTCTTCCTCTCGGGGCATTCCCAATACATGTGTCCTATCTTTTCAGAGACATAACATTTAACTCCATCTCCTCTACCTCTTCTTCTTCCTCGAGGAAAAGAATTTCTCCCACCAAATGGTCTTCTTCGGGAACTTCCTCCTCTTTCAAAGTGACCATATGATTTCTCACTCTCTTCCTTGGGTTTCAGTGCCTTATCATAGACAATTCCCTTACCTCTATTTGAGCCTTTGCTTCTGTTTCGCTGACTCTGGTTTCTAACCAACTTTTCTTCTGCCTTTAGTGCAATCTGATAAGCATCTTTCACTGTCCTCACAGTCATCATGCTGATCTCATCCTATATTTCATACCTCAAGCCATTTATACACTTGGCAACTTTTTCATCGTCCTTCTCTCTTTGTCCAGTCCTAATATTCAACCTATAGAATTCTTTTGTATACTCTTTCACTTTCATACCCCTATGTCTCAGGTTCTACAAATTTCTGAATAGATTTATCTGGTAATCCTTAGGTATGAATTTGGCCTTCAATTTGGCTACCATCCTATCCCAATTCTTTATCTTCTGTTTGCCTTTGCTCTTTCTCTCTGCCTGCAATTCATCCCACCACAGTTTTGTATGTCCCTTTAATCTGGTGACATCATGTCTCACCTTTCTTCCTTCATCGCCATCTTCATAGTCGAAATACTTGTCCATGGACCTTATCTAGTCCAATAGCTCTTCGGCATCAAAATTACCTTCATACATTGGGACGTCCATCTTTGGTCTAGCTCTCAACTTCACAACAACTTTCAATAAGCGTTCTTCAACCGCATCTTCTCCTGTAGCTTCTTCAACCTCTACTTCTTTGCTTTTTGCATCACTGACGTCTTCAGCAGCAAGTGTTCTTCTTTGCATTGCTTCAATCGCTTCCAACCTTGCGCGAAGCTCTCTCATTTCTCTTCCCACAACACGGTTTTCCATAGGTGTATCTACATGAATCCTTGGCGGCATTATTTCAACTATTTCTAATACACATAATACAACTTCAAACTTTTTCAAGCTCTGATACCACTTGGTGCAAACCCCCCTTTCTCCTTGGGGTTGCGTGACCTCCCGGTCAAGGATATTCAATTCTCAAAGATAAATTATCTCTCTGAAACCTTAATGGTCTCGCTTGTAAATAAACACAAGACTTTTCTATCTTTCGATGCAAGTTCTGTAACACTCCCGATCTCTTCTTCTCACTACTGAACGATCACGACTCAGGCACTAGCTCCTCCTCCATTAACTCCTTCCCGCATGTGACCTCGGGATATGTCCACACATGATTTCGGGCGCGGTCGAAAGTGGTTTGGGATCAACCCACTTTTCTCCCCCCAATTCACTACAAATCGCCACACGTCCTTTTTGAAATACCGTGGTTTCAATTGCGGCCTGCTATCACATTTTTAACATCCGAGTACTTTTCGTCCTCGCAATCCTTCGTGATCGTCGATCTCAAGATCTCGACGGAGCTTCTGAACCTGACGGTTCAGATCTACCCTTTCCCAATCTACAGATCAAAATTAACCCTTCTAAATCAACGACTGTGATTTATTCCGTGATTCGGGCTTCGGGAGTTTCAAATCTCAACTCCTGCTTTCTCCACAATGGCTATCTCCTGAAATAAAAGATTTGTTGACATTTATCCTCCTCAAATCGATGGTTATAATTTACTTCGTACCTTTGGGGTTCGAAGATTTCAATTCTCAACTTTCCAAAGTAGTGTTATACGAAGTTCTTGATCTGTCGCCATGCGTCCCTCTGGATTTGACGGTCTAGATTTACTTCGGGTCTTCGGGTTTTGACAGTCTCAATTCTCAATTGAAACCCAATTACAATTTACTTGGAGCTTACGATTTGTTGACGCGTAACCCTCCTTGAATCAACGATCCTTGTTTCCTTTGGGGCTTCGACGATCTCTACTCCTTGGTGTACACAGAGTTTAAATCTTGTGTATGTTTCCTAGATCCAATGGTCTAAAATGATTCATTCATCTTGGATAGATCTGAACCCTTTATCTTGTCCAACTTCTACAAATTCTCCTTCTGAAGGATTTTTGCGACACTTAGTCGATTTCTGGTCCTCTGCACTCCTTGCGAATGACCTCTGCACTTTCTTATGAGAAAAACTAGAGTTATTTCTCCAAGTCAAAGACTTCACATACACACTCCTTGCGCTTAATATGCACACTCTCCATACAAAAGTTCCACGCTATCTCTCATGAGCTTCGAGTCGAAAAAGACTCTCTCACACACACTCCTTGCGTTCGGTATGCAGTCCTTGCATAACTTACAAAAGAGAAACACTTGAAACTTATTCAATTCTTCATAAATTCATTCCTTCATCATGAACATCATACATCCACAAAACACATAACAACAGTAAAACTGTAAAACAATATCAATACTGTACAATTGGATAAATTCTCCTCTGTTCTATTCATTCCAAAAACATGGTTACAACTTCTGTCTATTACAAACACTACTATGAAAACTTGTCTAAGGACCCCGAGCCTTCTTTGCTCTTCTTCCCCCTATCTAAAATCTATCACCTTCTACTCTAGCGGTTACGTACTTAGCTTAATTAATGCAACCTAATGACTAATACAGGATAATATCCTACAACTGTAATATATTACAGTCGTGTAAGGATTTACAATGATCCGTCAGTTCAAAACGGTGGCCCGACTTTACATACATCTAATTAATTAATGAGAGATTTAAAAAATCTCCACACCGCTACCAAGCTGGTTAAGAGCCGGTTTGGCTCTTTCAATGTGTTGATGTGTCGACTTCGCTTCCACGTCCGATTTGCTTTGATTTGATAGCGATGCTCCTGCATAAACAACATTCATTGATATCAATGGTGCCTCTGCCCCATCTTTGGATCTTTTCGCCACTCAACTACTGTTGCCTCCCACTGTTTTGATCAAGGAAAACTCCCCTTTGGAAGTGACACGAGTCTATAAAGTGTTGTGCCTCACTGAGTTATTTTTGCTTCCATACGTTGGTCTGTTTACTCATGGTTTTGTGCATTGGATCCCATTGTGACTTTGGTTGATTGGGTAACTAGTCAAATCATTCCGCATGTCTCAAGAACTCTCATATTCATGTTCAAACACCATTTATGTCCGCAAACTCATCACATTCACAATTCCTCATTTCCTCCAATATGTCAAGTCACCCAACGACGTTCCCAACATACTTCACCAAGGCACCTCCTCAAGGTGACCCAAAGGCTTCTTTGTTTCCCACTGAGACAGTGAGCCAATGTGTTATTGTTTAGTTTGAAGGTGAAGGGGGATGGTTGGTTGGGCCATCTCCCTCATCTCCAATCTTTCCTAATGTGATCGGTGGAGAGTCAC
>JASDQU010882112.1:10609-22630 GCA_032191745.1 Picea mariana
TGGATGGTAGGACCTAGTTTTTTCTTCAAACAAGAAACATGAAAAACGTCATGCAATTTCCCTTTATATGGAATATCGAGGGCATAAACAACTTGTCCAACTCTCTTTCGAATTTGATAGGGTCCATAAAACTTAGGAGCCAATTTGTGCTTCTTGTAATTTTTAAGAGAACTTTGCTTGTAAGGCTGCAGTCGAAAAAATACCCAATCGTCTGTTGTAAATTCTCTGTCAGTTCTTCTTTTGTCATCTTGTTGTTTCATTTGGTTCCTTGCTTGCTCGAGGTGAGCTTTAAGAGTGCGTAGAACTTCATCTGATGCGGCTAGATAGTATTTCATGGCAAGGATATTAGAATTGATAACATACTCCTTAATAGAGGGAGGCAGATAACCATACAATGTTTCAAACAAGGAAATTTTTGCTGAGGTATGATATGTACTATTGTACCACCATTCTACGAGATGTAGCCAATTGATTCATTGTGTATGACAATCATTCAAAAAATTCTTTAGATACCCTTCGAGGCATTTATTAACCACTTCATTCTGGTCATTTGTTCGGGGATGGTATAAAGTACTCATGGTTAATGATGTCCCCACCTGAAAAAATAGTTCCTTCCAAAAAATTCTAGTAAACTTGGGATCCCTATCACTTACGATAACTTTGGGAAATCCATGAAGTTTAAAAATATTTTTAACATAGCTATCAATGACTTGGCCTTTGAAGAGATCCTGACAAAGTGGGCATATTTAGTTAATAAATTGACGATTACAAATATAACATCTTTTCCTTCAAAGGTAGGAAGACCAGTAATAAAGTCCATATATATTTCAAACCATTTTTGGGCTGGGATATGAAGGGGTTACAGAAGACCTGGAGGAGAAATAGTTTCAAAATTTTTTCGTTGACAAGTGTCGTATTCAGCCACGTATTTCTGAATGTCGGATCACATACCTTTCCAGAAGAAGCATTGGCGTATATTGTAGTAAGTTTTAAAAAACCCCACATGTCCTGCTGACGAAGAATCATGATTTTCTTTCAAAACTTAGAGTTTGAACTTGGAAGATATGGACAAAATATTCATTGTTTGTACCACAATATGTCATTCTCCCATTTGAATTTAAGGTTTACAGTTGGGTTTCTTTCGACTTCTTCTATTAGCCTTCATATTTCTCGATTTTTGATATACTTAGTTTGAACTTCTGAGATCCATTCGGGAATGATGATGGACATAGCATATAGAGTAGCATCATTATCAAGTTTCCTTTATAACCTGTCTGCAACCAAATTATCCTTCCCTTTTTTATAAATAATATCAAAATCAAAGACATGTATTGTTTCGTTCCCAACAAGTATTGTTTCCATTTAACCAAGGCATGTATAATTTCCAACATTTCTTTGTCATATGTTGATTTTTTTTTATCCCTTGATTTGAATTTTCGACTTTCGAAGGCGATGGGATGATTATCTTGCATAAGTACGACACCTAATGCAGCTCCTGAAGTATCACATTCAAGGACAAACGATTTGGAGACATAGATGATTTTAGGGGCTAAATTTCACAAATGAGCTAATTTTCCATGGGTTTTCCCAAAAAAAGATTCACCAATTTCCATTTTTTCTGAAAACTGTTCACCCAAATTCCATAGAATACAATTATTATACCTTAAAAATCACCAAAATTTTATAGAAATTATATAAAATCCATAGAAATTTGAATATTTTTACCAAACTATGGCCAAATATTTTGCATTTTGCATATTAAGGACTAGTAATAATAGCCGAGGTTTCTACATTTTAATACAAATTTCCATCCTTAAAATTATCCCTGTTTGGAGAAATATGGTGCTGACAAAACTAGAGTGGATGTCATTAAGAGCTTCAACCTTCTAAAACATGCTTCAGTTTTGTCGTTCCACTTAAATGCATCTTTCTTTAATAATGTTGTTAATGGGGCCACAATTTGTGCATAGTTTCAAGCAAACCTTCTGTAGTACCCGATAAGACCCAGGAATCCTCGTAATGATGTGACTGATTTGGGGCTGGGCCACTCAATAACTACCACAATTTTCTTCGGATCAAACTTGATTCCTTTGTCTGACACGACATGTCCCAAAAATACTATCTCTTTTTGTCCAAAATTGCATTTGGATTTGTTAGCATAGAACTTGTTCTCTTGAAGGATTTTTAATACTGTCTCAATGTACTTGAGGTGTGAGTTCCATTTATTTCTATAAACAAGAATATCATCAAAGAATACAAGTACAAACCTTCGTAGGTATGGAGGGAATAAATCATTCATTACTACTTGGAAGTTAGCAGGAGCATTGGATAGGCCGAAAGACATGACTCAGAATTCGTACAACCCTTCATGGGTACAGAAAGTAGTTTTGGGCACGTCTTCCTCTTGAATTTTTGTTTGGTAATAACTTGACTTTCGGTCTAGCTTGGAGAAATATTTTGCACCATGGAGCTCGTCTAATAACTCATCCATAATTGGAATTGGAAATTTATCTTTTATCGTAATTTTGTTTAATGCCCAATAATCAATACGGAGTCTATATGATCCATCATTTTTCCTAACAAGTATGACCATAGCTGAGAAAGGACTTTTGCTTCATGTAATAATACCACAGTACAAAAATTCTTGAACCAAGCGCTCGATTTCTGTCTTATGTTGGTGTGAATGTCTATAAGATTTTTTTCTAATTGGTGGAGAAATGGGGATTAATTATATGATGTGATCTCTAGAATGAGGTGGAGGAATCCCATGAGGAAGTTCCTGAAAAATGGTGTTATATTTTCCAAGAATTTTGTCCAATTTCGGATCATCATTTTTGTCCTCTTTAATAGTACCCTCTATTGTATAACTGTGTAAGAAATAAGCCCAGGCTCCCATTTTAATAAATTTTTCCATTCTATTGGACGAGACTATTTGTGGGGGAGGACAATTAATTCCATGTAATTTATACTTTCCCCATTTTGATAAAACCTTATAAATTTATCTTGTACAAGTTTAATCCAATGGTACCAAGTGTGGCTAGCCACTGCCCCCCCAAGACAATATGTGCCCCTCCGATTGGTATAACATACATGGGGGATTTTAATTTTTAGTCACTCATGGATATTTCTACCTTGTGACATTTCCCATCACATGACTTAGTCCTATTTCCTGGGATGGAGACTTGAAATTAAGAGGTAGGATGAATGAATGTGTTTAATTTCCTTGCTATCTTTGTATCTATAAAGTTATGTGAACTTCCACTATCAATGAGAACTGTTACTTTAGTTTTCTTAACATAGCCATAAACTTTCAGAGTTTAGGGTTGAGAAATACCCATCATTGCAGCAACATTGAGTGTCAGATTTATGTTTTGATTCCTCGACTCATGGAGATTTTGTGTGTCTTCATTATTTGTTTCTTCATCGAATGAAGATATGTCCCCAGATTCTTCGTCCTTGTCATTGTCACTCTTTTCTATTTCACAATGAAAAAACTTTGTCTTTGCACTTATGGCCCGATTTCCAATTAGGTGCGTTACATTTAAAACATCGAACCTTAACCTTATCTTGTCTCGTTTCTGGTGGCAGTGTCCTTTTTCTGAGGTGGAATGTATTTGGAGCTAGAGTCTTTGAGTGAGCACCATGCTTTGTTTTGATAGAGATTATAAGAGAACAAGGGCGCACAACCAAGAAAGTCAAATTTTGGCAAGACAAAGAGAGCAAGAGAGCTCTATGATTTTGAGGTAGACGAAGAGGGCGAGCTCCCTCAAGAAGCCAAGTCATTCCACTTAGGAGGAATTGTGCTTCCTTGAGGTGGATTCGATGGACAATGATGGGTGAGTTTCTCTTTGAATGATTTTGGCTAAGTCTAGAAAACACAGGTATGTTGGAGGCATGTGTGAGGCATAACGAAAATCTATGAAGTCTGTGGAAATGAAGAGGCAGAGTATGCGAAAACGAAGAGACAACAAGTCTGTGGTTGGAGGCACATCTGAGGTGCACTGCAGGTGGCTGTGAAGACGATTGCGATGGAGAGTCTTGATGACGATCTGTGTATGAGTGTCTTGGTGAGGTGAGGCTAGTCATTTGACTCCGTCCTGTTGTAAACTGAGACGACAATGCTCATGTTGTAAATGTTTCAAAATAACAAAGACTCATATGAATATTAGGCACGGTTCATGCCACCCACACTATAACTTTTTTTGTCTTTTGTTTGTTCCATAGTTCTCTTGGTTTCTCATGGATGTATGCTTAAATATGACTAAGTGTTAAAACATTTAACAAATTTCTAAGTATATAAGAGTTATACTAGAGTAGGAGTTTGAGACACCGGTAGCCTAGAATGGAGTATGGGTATGCTCTAGGTGAAGATGCATAGTCAGGACGAAGTAACCTTGGTGTTGCCAAGCAACCAAGTGAGAAATTTCATGGTTCTGCACGCCCTCAAGGTGTGCATGATCGCAAGACACACTGTGGGGATGTGGCACTTAGTATGATGACAAGAAAGATAATTGATGACCGTGGATAGACACTTAGAGTAGTTCTTAGTGCAAGAACATGAATGTAGCTTCCCATTTCTCAGCAAAAAATATTTGATTTCTTAAGGGATGAGAGACTCAGAAGCAAGGTAAGAACTAGACTCATTATGGGTGTGAAACAATACTTTTCCTATCAGAGTCTCATTGTTTTAAGCTCAAATGGGGTCTAGGGTTGGGAACCAACAATTATGCTGAGCTCATGGCCCTAAAACTGTTAACAATCTTCAACTTTTTGGAGACTCAATGGTGATCATCAATTGGATAAGAAAAATACAAAAGTGCCACAACATTAGACTCTAGCCTCTTTTTGTAGAAGTTTTCATAATCTTGGATACTTAAATACAAATTTCTCCATTCAACATGTCTACAGGGAATTAAATGAAGATGTCGAAAAAATCTCTAAGGAGGGTCTTCTCTTGGTTCATGGGCAGTGGCATATTATAGAGACCAGAGATGGGTCTGATTTTGCTTATTAACATAGACCCTTCATTGAAGTTACCGGTCGAGAAATGACTTCATATCCTTTTTTTCTTGGAACCCCGTGGATCCATTTGGATGGATTGTATCAATGGGTTATACTCTTGACTAGTTTTGATTTTGATGTCTAGTCATGCAATTTCTTACTAAAATTATCTATATCCTATAGTTTACTTCAACACAAAGGATATTTGTTATTCCTCTCTTTTTGTATATATTTTATCTGGTTTATGCAACGATCTACAATTTTTGCTTCCTATACTAGATTAACATAGTTTTTGCACAATTTTATGCTTGTGAGACTGGGCGTTTTCGGAAAAAAAAACTCTCCGCTAAAATACTAGTTTGAGGTGGGTTGATTAATTCACACTAACACTCCCCCTTAATTAAGCAACCCTTACAACACCTATCTTATCTCTACATATTACAAATTTGGCCTTTCCCAAAGGCTTGGTGAAGATATCAACAACATTATCATTTGTGTTGCAATACAATTAATCAATCTCATTTGATTGTATCTTTTCTCTTACAAAATGAGGTTGTGTCTCAATATGCTTTGACCTAGCATGATATACTGGATTGTTTGCAAGTTTGATGGAACTTTAGTTATCACACTTGATTACTGTTGGTACTTTATGTTTTTCTCCAACATCTTCAAGTATCCTCCTTAGCCAAATTGCCTCAAGGTGGCACTGCATAATGTTTTGTACTCAAATTCAACTTCAGTGGATGACAAAGAAACAACTAGATATTTTTTACTAATCGAGGACACGATCCTGGATCCAATACTGAATGCATATCCCGTGGTAGACTTTATATCCTTTGGATCTCTTGAAACAAAATCTAAAAAATCTATCAACTCAATATTAAAATCATTAGTATATTCAATATCAAAATCAACAGTCCCTTTCAAATATCAAAGATATCTCTTTGTTTCTTTCTAATGACTGTCATGATGCTCAACCATAAATTGACTAAGAATGTTGACTGAATATGCAATATCTGTCCTAGTGGTAGTGAGATAATTCAAACTTCCCACCAATTGTCGATACCAAGTACCATCCACCTCTTTTGTGTCATCAATCATTGTTGATCTTAACATTTTGTTCTAATGGAGTAGATACTCATTTACATGTACTCATATTAAATCTCATGAGTAACTTCTTTGTATATTTTATTTATGTGATTAAGTTCTTACCATTGTCCCTCCATACCTCAAGGCCTAAACAATAGTATAATTGTCCAAGGTCCTTCATCTCAAATTCTTGTGACAATTTTATTTTGATCTCTTCAATCAACCCAATATCACTTAATGTTATGATAAGATCATCCATATATAAAGAAATCAAAGCAATATGACCATTTCCATATGGATGGATATATAGATTATGATCAC
Source organism: Picea mariana (assembly GCA_032191745.1). Taxonomy (NCBI): domain Eukaryota; kingdom Viridiplantae; phylum Streptophyta; class Pinopsida; order Pinales; family Pinaceae; genus Picea; species Picea mariana. The sequence goes on from JASDQU010882112.1 coordinate 17,021, forward strand.
CTTTAATTTTTATGAAATCTTCGTGAAAGAATAAAGCATCAACTTTTACATACCAAGACCGAGGTGTTGAAATAATGTAACTGCAAAGTGTATTCTAATTATTATTGTTGTATTATTCACTAGATCAATTCCCTATTGCGGATTGATCATGTCATCTATTGTAAAATACCAAATCCCCTTTTGTGGATTGGTCAAAACATAATTGTAATAGGCAGAATAAGAAGTCGGCCCCATAATATATTAAAGAGGCCCCAAAATATATTAAATGTGGTTATAAACACCCAGAAGAAGAAGTCGGCCCTGCCAGTGAAGAGACACCTCCACACGTGCCAGAGTTGTATAAATAAGGAGGCTAGCGCCTCACTTAGACACACGCTCTCTTGTTCATTAAGAAGCAAGTTCAGAGCTGCAGTTGGAGAAGAAGAGAGAGAGAGAGAGAGAGACACATTCTTGGGAGAGAAATTTCTGTGTTTGTTTGAGTTATCTCTTGGCATTGTATTGAATATCTATAATAAGGAAGTTTTGCTGGGTTTTCTCCCCCATGAGGGTTTCCAAGGATAAATGACGTGTCTCTTGTGATTGTGTATTTCTCAGTGATCCTATCTATGCTATTATTATCTAGTGAAATGCAAAGAACTCTAATAATAGCTTAAACCTTAACATGGTATCAGAGCTAAGCTGAAGAGAGAATCTTTCACAAGAGAAAGTGAAAAACGTCACTGTTGCCGTACATGCAAATTAGGGCCTTTTGTTGATGAAGTATTTCAGCCCTAAAACCATATAGAAAAGTGTGCCCTTCCTCAAGGATCACTTTGGCATCCTCAATGCAACTTTTCAATGGCTATATCTCGCGGAAAGTGAAATCCTAGTTTTCACAAAGTACTAGAAGTACCAGAAAACCAGAGTACCAGAAGTACCGGAAAACCAGAAGCACCAGTCCAGAAATCCACAGATCAAGTTTGGAGGGGTAAAATTTGGATTTTCTCAGATCTAAACACACCAGGCTACTTGCCTCAGCCAAGTGCACCTCCTGGTAAGTTCAGAATTTGATTTTGAGCATTTTTATTTTTGGTCATTTTCCTAGCTCCAGGTAAAAGATGTCTGCAAGCACTAAGCTTGTTGACAAGCTGGAAGGTGTGGAAAACTTCCATGCTTGGAAGTATAGGATTGGACTCATTATTGAAGAGAATGACCTAGCAAGATTCGTCAAAGAAGAAGTGCCGGAACCTGACGATGCTGCAAACAAAGAAAAGCATCAAAAGGACACAATAAGGGCCAAAAGAATCATTGCAGATTCAATCACAGATCACTTGATCCCTTATGTGTCATCAAAGAAGACTCTGAAAGAAATGCAATTAATAAATTTGGTCGATGAGATGTATATGTTTGTGGGTGGAAACACACAATTAAGATGTATTTTTTTAATATTGTCTTTATAATCACTCTATCTATTTAAAAACAATAACTTACATAAATACAATAGAATAGAACAGCGTGCCTTAGGTATCTAAGGAACATACAAAATATCATCTCTATTTATAAATACTTAAATGTAATTAGACGGTTGATCATGAGCATAGATCAAGGGCTCGAAAGCACTTCTCCCAAGTCTAGTCAAGCTTATTTATTACAATCTTATCTACTCAACTACTTGTTTAAGGTGGGTTGTTTAATTTACACTAACACCCCATTTTAATTAAACAACTCTTACAACACTTATCTCTACATATTATAAATTTGGCCTTTCCCAAATGCTAGGTGAAGATATCAACAACATTATCATTTGTGTTGCAATATAATTAATCAATCTCATTTGATTGTATCTTTTCTCTTACAAAATGATGTTGTGTTTCAATATGCTTTGACCTACCATGATAATGTATTCAACTAATCAAGGACATGATCTCGGATCCAATCTTGAATCAAAATATGAAAAATCTATCAACTCAATATTAAAATCAATAGTATATTCAATACCAAAATCAACAATTACTTTCTAATGATAGTCATGATGCTCAGCCATAAATTGACTAAGAATGTTGACCCAATATGCAATATATGTCCTAGTGGTAGTGAGATAATTCAGAGTTCCCACCAATTGTTGATACAAAGTACCATCCACCTCTTTTGTGTCATCAATCATTGTTGATCTTAACATTTTATTCTAATGGAGTAGATACTCATTTACATGTACTCATATAATCTCATGAGTAACTTCTTTGTATATTTTCTTTCTGTGATTAAGGTTTTACCATTGTCCTTCCATACCTCAAGGCCTAAAGAGTAATGTAATTGTCCAAGGTCCTTCATCTCAAATTCTTGTGACAATTTTATTTTGATCTCTTCAATCAACCCAATTTCACTTCATGTTATGATAAGCTCATCCACACATAAATAAATCAAAGCAATATGACCATTTCCATATGGCTGGATATATAGATTACAATCACCTTTAATTTTTATGAAATCTTCATGAAAGAATAAAGCATACACTTTTACATGGGTGCCTCTTTGAGTCAATATAAAAATTTCTTTAACTTGCATATAATATTTTTTGACCCTGCTTTACAAATCCCTATGGTTGAACAAGATAAACCTCTTCTTTTAATTCTCCATTCAGAAATGTTGACTTAACATCCAACTTGTTGATGTTTTTAGCATCATACATGTACTTCTACACAGGTTTAAGTGTCTAAATGTGTAGAAGTCGTCCAAAGCCTTGTACCTTGGTAATTTATTTTAATTAAAAAAATTATTAAAGTAACGTGCTTTTATTAATTAATTGAGTTTTATTTAATGAAATGCTAAAGTTATTAGCATTAGTGAATTAAATCTTATCCATTGATCTCAAGTGAGGTGAGATTTAATCTTAGTCGTCAATCACTTTGAAGATTAGGGTTATGCCATAACTCAATACTATAAAAGAAAGGTTAGGGTAAAGGAGGATACACTAGTTCATATATATATAGATAAAGAATGACTTTTTCTCAAGGAGATCTTGGATAGGTGGAGAAGTAATGTCATTTAGAGATCAGTACAATTTAGGGAGAAGAAAGAACATGGGTAGCCACAAGAAGATCTGATAGATCAGAGCCATAGCCAAATACAACAATAAATTTATTTAATAACATATAATATTCTTTTACTTGATGATCTATTTGGTATACAAAATGAGTTATATACACGTAATTGGGTAAAGTCATGTCTCTTTATGCAGAAGAGCATGACTTTAAGTTATATATATATATATATATATATATATATATATATATATATATATAACACAAGTCGTCTCTCCTTGAAAAGATTTGTCCTTGAAGCATGGGCAATGACAAATGTTTAGATCTAAACACCTCATCTTCCCAAGTAGCTTCATCTTCAGGTAGGTTCTTCCATTTCATTAGACACTCATTAATTCTTCTAGAACATAGGAATTTGGTTCGTACTTCGAGGATGCTTTCAAGAATTAAAATTAACCTTCCTTCTTCATCTAAAAGAGACAACTCTGTTTGTATATTGATGGTAGGACCTAGTATTTTCTTCAAACAAGAAACATGAAAAACGTCATGAAATTTCCCTTTATATGGAATATTGAGGGCATAAACAACTTGTCCAACTCTCTTTAGAATTTGATAGGGTCCATAAAACTTAGGAGCCAATTTGTGCTTCTTGTAATTTTTAAGAAAACTTTGCTTGTAAGGATGCAGTCGAAAAAATACCCAATCATTTGTTGTAAATTCTCTGTCGGTTCTTCTTTTGTCATCTTGTTGTTTTATTTGGTTCCTTGCTTGCTCGAGGTGAGATTTAAGAGTGCGTAGAACTTCATCCGATGCGGCTAGATAGTATTTCATGGCAAGAATATTAGAATTGATAACATACTCCTTAATAGAGGGAGGCAAATAACCATACAATGTTTCAAACAAGGACATTTTTGCTGAGGTATGATATGTACTATTGTACCACCATATTGCGAGATGTAGCCAATTGATCCATTGTGTATGACGATCATTCAAAAAATTCTTTAGATACCCTTCAAGGCATTTATTAACCACTTCATTCTGGCCATCTATTCGGGGATGGTATGAAGTACTCATGGTTAATGATGTCCCCAACTGACAAAACAGTTCCTTCCAAACAATTCTAGTAAGCTTGGGATCCCTATCTCTTACGATAACTTTGGGAAATCCATGAAGTTTAAAAATATTTTTAACATAGCTATCAATGACTTGGCCTTTGAAGAGATCCCGACAAAGTGGGCATATTTAGTTAATCAATTGACGATTACAAATATAACATCTTTTTCTTCAAAGGTAGGAAGACCAGTAATAAAGTCCATATATATTTCAAACCATTTTTGGGCTGGGATAGGAAGGGGTTACAAAAGACCCGGAGGAGAAATAGTTTCAAACTTTTTTCGTTGACATGTGTCGTATTCAACCACATATTTCTGAATGTCAAATCACATACCTTTCCAGAAGAAGGATTGGCGTATATTGTAGTAAGTTTTGAAAAAACCCCACATGTCATGCTGACGAAGAATCATGATTTTCTTTCAAAACTTAGAGTTTGAACTTGGAAGATTTGGACAAAAATATTCGTTGTTTGTACCACAATATGTCATTCTCCCAATTGAATTTAGGGTTTGCAGTTGGGTTTCTTTCGACTTCTTCTATTAGCCTTCATATTTATGGATTTTTGATATACTTAGTTTGAACTTTTGAGCTCCATTCGGGAATGATGATGGACATAGCGTATAGAGTAGCATCATTATCAAGTTTCCTTTATAACCCGTTTGCAACCAAATTCTCCTTCCCTTTTTTATAAATAATATTGAAATCAAAGACATGGATTTTTCTCACCCATTTTTCTTGCTCTAATGAAAGATTTTTCTGAGTTAAAAAATACTTCAAGCTAGTGTGGTCCATTTTGACGATAAATTTCGTTCCCAACAAGTATTGTTTCCACTTAACCAAGGCATGTATAATTTCCAACATTTCTTTGTCATATGTTGATTTTTTTTTCTCCCTTGATTTGAATTTTCGACTTTCGAAGGCGATGGGATGATTATTTTGCATAAGTACGACACCTAATGTAGCTCCTGAAACATCACATTCAAGGACAAACAATTTGGAGACATAGATGATTTTAGGGGCTAAATTTCACAAATGGGCTAATTTTCCATGGGTTTTCCCAAAACAAGATTCGCCAATTTCCATTTTTCTAAAAACTGTTCGCCCAAATTCCATAGAATACAATTATTATACCTTAAAAATCACCAAAATTTTATAGAAATTATATAAAATCCATAGAAATTTGAATATTTTTACCAAACTATGGCCAAATATTTTACATTTTGCATATTAAGGACTAGTAATAATAGCTGAGGTTTCTACATTTTAATACAAATTTCCATCCTTAAAATTATCCCTGTTTGGAAAAATATGGTGCTGACAAAACCATAGTGGATGTCATTAAGAGCTTCAACTTTCTAAAACATGCTTCAGTTTCATCGTTCCACTTAAATGCATCTTTCTTTGATAATGTTGTTAATGGGGCCACAATTTGTGCATAGTTTCAAACAAACCTTCTGTAGTACCCGATAAGACCCAG